>APFE031266267.1:0-137653 GCA_000404065.3 Pinus taeda | reverse complement strand
TTTTCAAGTTGATGGGCTCTAATTTCATTTTTAATCCCAAAAACTTTAGTGATTTGGTCCAATGCTTCATGAGGAGTTTCAAGTTCTGCAATATGGAATCTAAGATCAGGAGAAATAGAAATCCCTATCAAACCACGTGCTTGATCTTGTCTATTTTCCCATTTTGCAAACTTGTCTTCATCTTTTGGTTTCTTCTCTTGGCTCGTTGCTATTCTGTAGAGACCTTTACTTCTAAGTAAATATTCCATGTAGGATGCCCATTGGAAGTAGTTAGTGCTGTCAAGAATGACTTGGCATGGACTTTCCATTTAAAAAAAAATGAAGTTGAAGATTCTAAAAGTAAGTGTTCCAATGGATAGATCTCGAAAAATTAGGCTGTTTTAAAAAAAACGGCTCTGAAAAAGGCTTCCGGATGAAGAAGTTATGGCTTTTTGAAAAAAATTGTTGAAGTCGTCGACAAAGTGCGCGAATGAAAAAAAAAACGCCCCCACAAAATGGAGATTTGAACCCAAGACCTCTACTCTCTTAAAATAGCTTTGAACCAATTGATCTATACAAAAAATTTGAGAGAGAGAGAGAGAGAGAGGGGGGGGGGGGGGGTTTGGTTTGCGTGCTTGCCTTGAGAAACCTCTTTTTCCCTACAAAACACAAAACACAAAACCCAACACGAATATGCAAAGAAAAACGAACCTTATGGCTCGAAGTTAGCTTTACCCAAAAAAAACTAAATATTTAAAAAAAATTAGCTTTCGCCGAAAAAACTAAATATTTTTCTCAATGTTTCTGTTTTTCCGAGATCACACTAAGGTGCAGGGAAAAGAGCATACGCATGAGAAAAAAAATCCTTCCTTTCTGTTTCTGATTTGCCCAGATCGCACAGAGTCGCAGGGCAAAGAGCATACGCAGAAATGAAGGGTATAGATCCGGTTAAAAAAACTAAATAAACCGAAACCGAAATAAGCAGAGAGAAAATAACAGTAAACTGCAAATAAAGACTGTATACCTCCAGATCTTTAAAATGACGCAGATAGGGCTACCGGAAACCTTTTCGCGTGAAACGAAAGGGGTTCCTCACTGGAACAGATGCTCCGAACACAACAGAGCAGTCCTCTCGGCCCGAAATCAGTCAGAAACAGTAGATCTAGGAAACGACAGCCGCATGCAGTTCTCCCGGCTTCAGATTTGGATCACCAACGGACGCGGCCCTCAAATAGCTCTGATACCATGTAGGAATTTACAGGGTAAGTTCCTCAGACAGAACACCAGAAGGACACCGCTCAAAAACAGATCACAGATCAATACACCAGTATTTTGACGTGGTTAAAACCCTCAGAGAGGGAAACAGTCCACGGCCTGCGCCAACGTGGCTACTACAGGCAATTTATTAATAAAAGAATGAAAATTTACATAAGCTCTCTCATGCACGGTTAACCTACAAATGACCCTCCATGCGCTTTAAATAGAATTCATGGACCAATCGGGTGTCAAGCCACGGATCAAGTGTCGGTAATACCGAGGAGAGAATGAACCGTCGGATCACTACATATCGTGACCGTCGAATTGTAAGTTAAAAAATGTACAACGGTAAAGAAACACACTTTACCTAACTCTAACCTAACTCTATACTAGACCAAGTTGAACTTAACTATTCCTATGTGTCAGAATATCCTAACATCGTTCCCCAACTACCACTGGAAGGGAGCTCTAACCCCTTAGCTCTAATTACCAACCACTACTGGTAGGAAGCTTCAAATTCCTCACTGAAGGCTCCAACCCTTAGTATCCTCCAGGGACCACGTTTCATAAATTTTTAGACTGGATACTCCCAGTACACACCAACACAATATGAAGACCACATTTTTTCATACTAGACCCATCAGTAACACTGAAGCTCAAAATCAATCACCACTACAATACAACCATCAAATACATTTGCATCAACCAATCACTGAAATACAATCATCAATCTCTGATATAACTAAAACTCAATCATTACTTTCTAAACCAACCATAACTGATTCAATCAATCATTGAAAAACTCAAACAACTGACACTTAAAATTTAACCAATCAACTGGAACAAACAGATCATTGTAACCAGTACATAGATCTAAACCGAGAACACTGCATCAACAACCAGAACCAATTACAACCTCAAAAATCATATGTCACAATGTATACGTTACTTCATTGAAGCCAACCTGCATGTATACACTACTTCCTTTAACACAACCTGCATATACCTCTAAAGATATTGAGTCATAAAACCTCTGAAACAAAACTGTACAAACTAGTGACATTCTGGAGATCTATTGTCAAATTACAGAGTTCTAAATAGATAGCAGCAAAGACCACCCTTCTACTCAATCAATCAACCAACCAGATTCAATGTCCTTATACAATCAATTTTACTTTCATATCTAATGAAGACATCATTGACAAACATTAGTAAAACATCAACACTGATTAGATAGATCAGTCATATCTGAACAACAAGCTTTTCTTCTGGATATGCTACTTGGAAGTGCCGAACCAACATGTATACACGCCTTCACCAAGGCGAACCAGAGTATAGATCTATAAATAATAACATATAACTTCGCAGCTATTGCAGACTTCAGATATACCCATGTCATAACATTTAAAGGACAAAACATTTGTTAGCACTTAGATCTAGCCTATACATTATCAGATCACATAATGATAAGTCATTTCAGGTCTTATGATCTTGATCCATCATTAGATCTCATCCATCATTATACACTTAGGTGCATACTTAGTTCAGATCAATCAAAGCATTAGAGACCCATAACATGTATATTTTCTTTTGATCTAACTCTTCATAAGATATACATTACTTGCACCCCTTCACACTTTTATTTTGACCTCCTTATATACTTAGAGCCTTTTTCAATACCTCGGACCAAAACAACCTTTAGAACTTGTGGTATTCTCAGACGGGATCAAGTAACCATTATTCCGCTCAGTATTGTGTGCTAATACCATGGTATTGACCCTTGGTATTATTTTAAACTTAATTTTCCATCCCATATGCTCTTTTCCTTCTATGAAAGTGTGTGCATACGTATACAATTGTTTTGTTATGTGAACCCACTTGTATATGCTACTTAGACTAGGTGAACCCGCGTATACAACTTAAAATAGATTAAAACATTCTTCTCTTCAATTGCTTGATTCTTATATGTAGTCCTCTATCCCATCATCCTATTCTTTTGTACCATTACCCTGCTACCTCTTATATCTCTCTTGCAAATTCATTTAGTTACCATATTACAAGTGATTTTCCATCAAGGACAACACATGCATCATAATGCCAAAAATCTCCCCCTTTGGACTTGATGGAAACTACTTTGGTGTTTGGTCACCACAACCTATAAATAACATCAAGACAAGCACCAAGCTATTCTAAAAATCAAGCTACTCTCCAAACACCACTCTCCAAACACCAAGCTACTCTCCCCCTTTGACATAAAGGGAAAAGGGTTGACTGACCAATATTAATGAAGACTTCCATATCTGAACTACTGAATATGAACATTAATCATGCTCCCCCTAGGCACATGCTGAATTCTCTAATCAAACTCCCCCTTAGTACATGCTGAGATGCACTATACTATCAATGCTCCCCATGAGCACATGCAGAGTTTGTATAAATATTTCTCAAAATAATAACATGACTCTATAAAGACCTTCCTATCACCAATGACTCATACATACATCAATCACCCAACCAAGTGGGGATACACCAAATGACTCAACCACCCAACCAAGTGGGTTTGCATATTTGACATGATCTCAAAAGTCCATACATGACTGGATATGAGAATTATTACATCATAAGTATTTACGTGAACTTTACATCAAATGATATACATGACATTTATAACAAATACTAAAGATCTAAACAATACCATGATAGTTATTAGTAACTACCATACACCATATATGATATGCACCATAAGCATCTGTCAGCAGCATCTAGAACAACAACCTGTATATGTCCATCATCAGTTCACTAGAAAGAGAATGTACCTTTAATATCATCAACTTGTGACAAAATATGACACATATAGATATCAACTCATCCTCATCAAGATCAACTTGCTCTATTTCCTTAGTAGAACATAACATTCTATGAATCAACTAAGCATATGTCATATCTCCAAGTAGTAACACAAAACCATTCACATCATATCATGTGTATGTGAAAACACCACAGTCATCATCCATGACTATAATATCATCCTTGTTGTAATAAGAACTGCATGATCTTTCCGTAACAACCCTCAATATATCAACCATGTATCTTCTCTAGGGAATTTTCCAACATCGCACATCTGATAAGCATCAACCATGATAAACATATGTGAGAACCAAACCAATCATCATAAATTAAGAAGTCGTCATCATTATGTGAGTAAGTAAACCATGTCTCTGAATATCCATGTCTTCATGAAACCTGCAATAACACCATTCTCTTGGCCAACCAACATTATTTACCAATGTGTAATTTAAGTAAACATCCATGTATCCAACATAATATATATCCATCATAGAGATAGGAATATGTATCTCACTTCTCATCAATGTGAAAAGAAAACCATGAGCTCACAGTCAAACTTTCTCGATATTATCAATATCAATAATCCTCAACCAATATACCATGTGAGATCCAATAATTATAGGAATCCTCATCCATAACTGCACCATATGAAATTTATGCATCTTTGAAGGCATGATGACAAGATTATACTTAACATCATCAAATAATGAATATGTGTACTCAAACTTTGTTCTTCTCCTTGAACTTATGAAGATCACCATGTAAGCAACATAACTATATGCATCATCAAAAGAGTCATCCACAAATATGATCAACAACATCAAAACAACTAAGTGGCTCAAGAAAAGCATCAATTGCGATTTCATCATGGGCAATTCATGGCTGCAGCATACAATGATGCATCATTTAAACACTTCAACAACATAATCATCATCACCATCATTATGTACCAAGGACTTCTAATCATAATGCCAACAATGCAGAATATTCTCCGCGTAAACGTGTGCCAAATGTTCATTGTTCACTGTCAAATATGATTATTGCATATGTTAGTAAGAATAATCAAGGCATCATCATCAACGAGTTATTATTCAAGTCATCAACAATGTATGAGGGTCAAAATAAATTCAAAATAACATCCAAAAACTGTAATCATCAATCATCAAGACAGAAAATACAATTGCTAATTGACTGAACCATATCAAACCCTTTTTCTGAGTCTGTCCCATAACTTCTTCATCAATCCAATATATACACGACTGTGAAGCTTGGAACTCGAGTATATATGTGACTTGTCTTCATACTATCATCGTAAGATAATTGGAACACTAAAAATTTATACTTTCAGTTCCTTCTGAGTCTGTTATGACTGTACTTGGTCCTAGAGCTTTTGCTGAAGCATCAGTTCCAAGAATATCATTACCATGATGGTTATTCATCAGAGACTCCATTTTTCTCTTGTCTCCAATCATATGATGAGAACATACACTGTCATATTTGTCTTTGAATGAAAAGAGAGCAAGATCACACCTTATATGATCTTCCTTTTCTTGATTCTTGATGGATTCATCTTTTTCATATTTTCTGATATAAATATGCTTATTTGATTGCTTACCATATTCTCTACGATGATCCATAAACTTGTCCCTGCATTCTTTTTCTATATACCCAAACTTTTTACAAGCATAACATCTTATATGTTTCATATTCCTTCTATAGCAATCAATGGCTTTGTGACCAAATATATTGCAAGAAAAACAATATCCCTTAAAGTACTTGGAAGTTGATGATCTTTTTGTGAGATGGTTATTAGCTTAAAACATTCTACTTCTGCATCAGGCTGCAACATGTCCAAAATTATGACATCTAAAATGTTCAACATTATTCATCAGAGGAAAGAATTTATTAACACTTCCATAGTTAGGAGTAAATACATTTCTTTGAATACTTTCTTTCGTTGGTTGTTGATGGGGTTGATATCTTATCTCCTTGTTGAACATTTCAGATTTTGCATTAGAATTCCTTTCTTCAGTTTGTGATCTAGTTTCACCTTTAACAATTTTATGGAAACCAAGACCATATTTCATGGTAGGAGACCTTTGAATACTAAGAATATTATCCAAAATCTTAGTACTATCTTGAAATTGTAAAAATGTATCCTTTTCTTCTAATTTAACTTTTAGGATATTTACCTCAACCTCATATTGCTCTTCCTTTTCAAAATACTGCTTCTTCATGATTTCTTCAACTTTTTTCTTTCACTTGTTGCCTTAATTTGAGAACCTCATTTTCTTGTTCTTCAAACGCTTGAAGTAGTTCTTCATTCTAATTTGAATTTTTAAGATATTCTTTTAAAGAGATGACCATAGCTTCAAGACCTTCACAGTAGTTGGTTCTTTCTATAAGTTCCTTGATTGTTGTATCATTTTCATTCACTTCATTTCTCAATGATGTCACTTCATCTTGCAGCCTTTGAATTTGATCTTCCTTTTCTTTGTACTACTTCTTTATTTTGTTTCCTTCCTCCAATTGAGTTTTTAACCTGGTAATCTCTTCTTTGTAGGTACACTCCCTTTTGTCAAAGATATCTTTTTGATCTCTAATTTTTTCTGTGAGCCTTTTAACTTTTGCCTCTATATTTCTTTCACTTTCACTCATAAGAGAAAATTCAATTGTTTCACTGTCACTTTCATTATCATCAATATTGCATGAACAAAGAAATGTATCACCAGAAGACCAAATTTTTTTACTTCATAATTTTTTTACTTGTTCATCTTCAATCTGAAGTGATTCTGAATCTGAGTACTTGCTTCCACCTAATAGCTAATTGTCTCTCTTGCTGTCACTATTCCTTTGAGATGTATTCTTCTTTTGAGGTGCTTTATTCTTTTGCTTCTTTTTCTTCTTTTCCATTGTTACAATAGACCTCCTTCAAGCGATCAATATTATTCCAAAGGACCCGCTCTAATACCAATTGTTGGGAAAAATACTGATAATGGGGGGGGGGGGGGGGGGGGGGAGGATCAATATTTACAAATCAATAACATTTTACATTTCATATTCAGATTTCTATACGCGACTTTATTGAATTGAACCTGCGTGTGAATGTGACTGTTCTTAAACCAATTAGCATATATCCAGTGAAATTATAACTTAGTTAATCCATCATATGTTTATCTTCAACTAGTGCATTAGTACTTTATTAAACATTAGATAAACATTAACCATGTGCTGTAATTAATAAACCATCACACATAAGAAATACACATGAACACTAATATTTAAGATGGAAACCCAAATGCGGGAGAAAAACCACCTGTTGTTGTTGTCTCTGTCTTCTTTTTAATATAAAGAATAATCTGTTTATAATATTGTACTAGTACAGAATCATACCAGTACGCATGCATCCACCTGCAGAAGGCTACAAACTTCTCTCATTCTCTAGCTTCTATTGGAAGGGAGCTACAACCCCTAGCTCTTGTACTGGATGATATGTATATTAGCATGCAGGCTACGACCTATAGAAGGCTACAACCTTGACTTGTTCTCCAGTTGCTAGTGGAAGGGAGCTCCAACCCCCTAGCTCTAATCACCAACCACTACTGGTAGGAAGCTTCAAATTCCTCACTGAAGGCTCCAACCCTTAGTATCCTCCAAGGACCACGTTTCATAAATTTTTAGACTGGATACTCCTGATACACACCAACACAATATGAAGGCCACATTTCATCAAATTTTCATACAGGACCCATCAGTAACATTGAAGCTCAAAATCAATCACCACTGCAATACAACCATCAAATACATCTGCATCAACCAATCAATGAAGCCCAATCATCAATCTCTAATATAACTGAAAATCAATCATCACTTTCTGAATCAACCACAATTGAATCAATGAATCACTAAAAAAATCAAACAACTGAAACTTAAAATTTAACCAGTACACAAATTTGAACCCAGAAAATTGCATCAACAACCAGAACCAACTGCAACCTCAAAAATCATATGTCACAATGTATACGCTACTTCAGTGAAGCCAAATTGCATGTATATGATGCTTCCTTTAACTCAACGTGTGTATACCTCTAAAGATACTGACTCATAAAACCTTTGAACCAAAACTGTACCAACAAGTGACATTCTGGAGATCTACTGTCAAATTACAGAGTTCTAAATAGATAGCAGCAAAGATCACCCTTCTTACTCAATCAATCAACCAACCAGATTCAATGTCCTTATACAATCAGTTTTACTTTCAGATCTAATGAAGACATCATTAACAAAAAACAATAAAACAACGATGCTAAGCAGATAGATCAATCATCTATGAACATCAATCTTTTATTCTACATATGCTACTTGGAAGTGCTAAACCAACGTGTATACACGCCTTCACCAAGGTGAACCAGTGTATAGATCTAAAAATAATAACTTATAACTTGACAATTATTCCAGACTTCAGATATACCCATGTCATAGAATTTAAAGGAAAAAACATTTGTTAGCACTCATATCTAGCCTATCCATTGTAAGATCACATAATGATAAGTCATTTAAGGTCTTATGATCCTGATCCATCATTAGATCTCATCCGTCATCAAACACTCAGGTGCATACTTAGTTCGGATCAGGAAAAGCATCAGAAACCCATAACATGCATATTTTATTTTGATCTAACTCTTCATAAGATATAGATTAGTTGCACCCCTTCACACTTTTATTTTTACCTCCTTATATACTTAGAGCCTTTTTCAATACCTTGGGCCAGAACAACCTTTAGAACCTGTGGTATTCTTAGACGGGATCAAGTAACTATTATTTTGCTCAATATTGTGGGCTGATATCATGGTATTGACCCTTGATATTCTTTTAAACTTAATTTTCCATCCCATATGCTCTTTTTCTTCCGTGAAAGTGTGTGCATACGTATACGCTCATTTTGTTCTGTGAACCCACTTGTATACGCTACTTAGACTAGGTGAACCCATGTATACAAATTAAAATAACTTAAAACATTCTTTTTCTTCAATTGGTTAATTCTGATTTGTAGTCCTTTGTCCCATCATTCTGTTCTTCTATACCATTACCATATTACCTCTAATATCTATCCTGTAGATTCATCTAGTTACCATATACAAGTGAGTTGCCATCAAGGACAACACATGCATCAAAATGCCAACACTTATGATAGATCCATTTCATCCCTCATAAGCTAGTTCCATTGACTTCAATTTGTGCATGGATATGACATATTTTTTTTTAATTGCCTTACAAGTACAACAGTGAGGGATTTACGACCAAGATAATGTTGCAAATTTTGTTGATGTAGGAGGTGATATTTTTATCTTGGAGTTTGATGAAATCTTACGATATGATGAGATGATTTTGGAGTTATCATATCAAATATATAGCTAATATTTTTTGAGGTTCCTTTGTATCTAATATTAATGAGAAAAAGGGGAAATATAATGATCTACAACAACTCTATTCCAAAGGGCTTCTTTTTTTGAAAAATAGCTTGGGTGGATTTTTTGTTTATAAAGTATCCTTATAGAGTTTAACATTTTACCAATGTAAATGCCTTATCCAAGATTAGATCACATGACCATATGACACTGTATAATCCTCCTTTTGAGGGATCACTTCTTTTTGAGGAAATATTTGCATGGTTCAACACAACCAACATTCCTATAGCTGATGTGGGGGTGACAATGTCATACGTTTCAAGTGTTTGAGACTTATTTTGGTAGTTTTTGGTTATCACATTTCTAGGGGTCACTTGGTAACTTCCTAGGCAGTCTATATCCAAAAATTGAAGGTGTATAATAAATGATCTGTGGGGCCTCAAATACCACAATAGATTCAATATATGTGAAGCCTTTCTTTCATAATTTGTGGTTTGATGAAAACTTTACCATTTTAATCCTTGCAATAAAAACACATGTCTACTTGCAGAGTGAAGGAAGAAAGAAAAATAAAGGCTGGAGGAAGCATAAAGGAAGTTGTAGGAAATAGAGAAGAAGTTGAAAGGAAGAGCAGGAGCTGAGAAGGAGAGAAAGGGAAGAGCAGAAAGAACATGATGAAGAAGAAAGGTAATGTGTGATAATAGAGCAAACAATGCCCATACAGGTTGACAAGTCGGAGTGGCCAACATCTAAAGAAGAAGGTGAATATATGTAGGATCAGGAGCTTTCTCAGTAGATTGAGAAACTAATTGAAGTGATAGACATGGTGTTGGGGGATGAGCCACAAAATGAAGACACCGACCTCATGCCAAGAACACCTGGGGTCACATCTCAGTCTCCTCCACCTCCAGTGTTAGAACGAGTGCTTGTTGGAATTATGATATAGGTGTTGTCCTTCATGGAAACTCTCTCAGATGACAGTTCACACTGCAGTAGGTTAACAACAAAGGGTTACAGATCAGACTCCAAAGAATGAAGAAAGAGAGGAAAATGTTGGTTCACTTTGTCCAAGATGTGTATACACATGGGTTAACAAAACAAAAGAAGTGTATAACGTATACACACACTTTCACAGGAGGAAAAGTGCGTAAATGTTGGAAAACCAAATTATTGGTCCAAGGTATTTGGTCTGAGGTATTTGGTCCAAGGTATTGACCCTAGGTATTTGGTCCAAGGTATTGGTCCTAAGTGGTTTTGGTCCAAGGTATTGAGAAAGGTCTAAGAGTATATAAGGAGGAGGAGATCATTAGGCCAGGTGTGCAAGCAATAAGATTCTAAGGAATACTTCTATCTGAAGTATATTTTATGTTGCAGGGTTATGTTTGGGACTAGATATGAAATATTCATGTGCACCTTGAGTCCAATACTGGATCAAGAATCATGAGACTTGAAATGACTTATTCTTGAATGATCTGATATTGGGTGAGAATAGATTTGATGTTTTGTGCCTGTTCTATTCGTTATCTATCATGATCTGGGTTTGTCTGAAGTTTAGAATTACAAAAAATTTCTGAGTCAATATTTGCAGATCTGTACACAGGTTCATCTTAGCCAAAGAGTGTATACACACAGGTTCAGTTATTTTAAGTAGCGTATACAAAAGAAATGCTTCTTTTCAGATCTGATTGATCTATCTAATAAAATTCTGTTCTTTTATTGCTGTCTTTCAACGAAGTCTTCTTAGATCTGAATGTAAAACTGAATGCATAAGGAGGTTGGAATTTGATTGATTGATTGTATAAGTTAGAAGAAGTGATCTCTGTCCTCTGTAAAGCTCTGAAAGTTCACAATAGATATTCAGAATATTGATAGTTGGTACAGACTTGATTCAAAAGTTTATGTTTGTAGTAGTTTTGAAGGTATACACAGGTTCAACTAACGAAAGTAGCATATCCACGTAGTTTGGGTGCAGCCAAGTAGTGTATACACTCTAATGCATGGTTTTTGAGGTTACAGTTGGTTCTGAATAATGATGTAGGGTTTTGGGTTCAGTACAATGTTCTAGTGTCAGTGATTTGATTGTTCAGAATATCTGAATATTGGTTGATGCAGTTTAAGTTTAAAAGTTATGATGGGTCTAGTGTGAAAATTTGATGAAACGTGGCCTTTAGATTGTGGTGTTGTGATCCAGGAGTATCTAGTCTGAAAATTCATGAAACGTGGTCCTTGGAGGAAGAGTGGAGTTTTTCTGTAGGCTGGAACCTACGTACTAGTAAACATATTGGCTAGTACAAGAGCTAGGGGGATGTAGCTCCCTTTTAGTAGAAGCTAGAGAATGAGAGAAGGTTGTAATCTTCTGCAGGTAGAAGCATGCATACTGGTATGAGTCTGCACTAGTACAAGATTGTAAACATATTTTCTTATTATTAAAATAAGACATAGATGACAGCAACAGGTGGTTTTTACCCACATTGGGTTTCCACCTTACATCTTGGTGTTCATGTGTCTTGCTTATATGTGATGCTTTATTATGCTTTTACTGCACTGTCTAATAAATCTCCGATATATTTCTTTAAGATCAACACATGATAAATTTTCTAAATCACAAGTTCCCTAGATATACATTGGTTTCCTTAATCACAATCGCATGTACTGATCCAAAAGGAATCCAGGAAACCCTCTAAGTCTTCAAAAATCAAAACAATCGCAAGAGGATGAACTCTTAGAAAAGTCAGATTACACTATCGGGAGGCAAAAACACGAAGAAATAGTGGAAAAACAAAGTATCGACATTCAACACTACTTTGCATGGGAGTTGTCTGATCTGGCCAATTGACGGTCCAGATCCAACCAGGATATCGAAAATCGACGAAGGCCATCAGGAGGCTATCAGAGACTGTTGCTTAAAACAATGCAACAACGATTAGCATGGTCAATAGGGATCGTCAATCAAGAGTGCAGATCGACACCCTGGGTTGACTCCCGATATCGCGTCGAAGAAATACATGGGAGTGCTTGCCAATGACCCAGGGCTCATGCGATATGCGATTGCGACAAGTCACATCGCAAAGTCGCTTCGGAGCTACATAGAGGAGTGGTTCCATGTACATATATGCGATGTAATAAGCCAGACCCAACAAGGCTACATGCGATATTGGATATATTTTGAGATCTGTATGAAAGGGCTTTTTCTATGTAAAGTTGTGTTTTCGTAAATAAAGGAAAACCAAGGGACACACGATCTGGGAGATGATGTCTTTCCCGAAAGGGCTTATTAATGCTATTACATATGATTTCAAGTCTGATATAAGCAGGATTTCATATTTTAATGTATTTTTAAATACAAGGGGGAATCACGAAACAGGCAGGATTTCAGGAGGACCAAAGGCAGTAAGTGGTTCGGGCCAGGTTCCGCTCGAGCCCATACATTGGTTGCCATGTGTCCAGGATGAGGAGAGATAAAACCACCCTTATCGATAAGTTAACCCCGTACAAAAGGGCCGCCCGAAATGAACCACAGCCATTGGATCTGGATCTCCTAGATCAACGGTAGAGATGTGATGTTGACATGAAGGTGGATTTGATAGGAGTATAAGGTGGAATTATGGATGTTTGAAGTCTGATAAACAGTGTTTGGTGGAATTTTCCTGTGTTTGAATGTATTTCTCTATGTAAATAGAGAACGGCGATTTTGGAGGATTTCAAAGGCTCGATGAACCATTCTGTTACAGAACATGTGGCCACCATCCCTGAAAGCATTTAGCAATGATTGCTAACACTCAGAAGGGGATTTGAGAGGATAGAGGTCAGGAAGCCAGAGAGCCTGAGAAGGTGAAACGAACAAACAATGCTGATTGGATTTAAACCTACATATTGACAGAAAACAGGTAGGCAGTGCTGAGACAGAGGCAAGACAAAGAGAGAGTGATAGAGAGAGTCTGTGTACTTAGAGAGGCTTGAGGGGTTCAAGAAAAACTCTTTCTGTTGTATCTGTTGTGTGTTGAGACTCAAATTGAGCTCATACTATTATAAAACTCTACTTCTAAAGACATAATAGAGAGGTCACCACTGGAGGCTGGACCAGGAGACGTAGCCCAAGAGTTTTGGGTGAACTCCGTATTAAACTTGCTGTGTTTATGTGTGTTGTCTATTATGTTTCTTTAACTGCTTCATTGTCTATGTATTTCACAATCTTATCGATCCATTGCACAAAGTAACATAAGCATATCCATGCACATGAGTCTGTAATACCTTAATAATTGTCTAAGATCTCATTATCAGATCAAGTGGTATTAGAGCTTTAGGTTTGCTAAGGTTAGACAAGCTTGTGTTGGATCGTTGAATTCTAACAAGGTCAAAGCTCAAAGTAGGAGAAGGAGAATTGGTTGAGACTAACCTAGAAATTGGAAGAGCCTATCCTAGGAGGAAAAAGGCAGAAGAAGTTCCCTTGGAATCAGTCTCTCAGTTCATGGACAGTTTCATGACCATGAGAGCCATGGTAGAAGAGATGTATCAATAATTTAAGAAAGGTAGAGGTGAAGATACTTCAACCTCCAAACAAGACAAAGGAACATAAGAACCTCTTCTAGATGGCCATTCTAAAGGCAAAGGGAAAGGAAAAGAGCCTCCTCTATCAACACCTCCTTTTAGTTTTTTGATTAAATTAGATGTAAAATTTGATTTGCCAATATATGATGGAGAATTAAATTCAGAAAAGCTAGATAACTGGATTAGATAGATTGATGTATATTGTAGGGTGTAGAACATCGATTCAAAAAGGTGAAAGATTTAGCTGGCCAGCCTTCACCTTAGAGGAACTGCCCTAGTGTGGTGGGAAGGCAGGACTCAAGCTGATTTGTAGAAGCATGGTAAAATTCTTTCTACCTAGAGTGAATTTGTTTCTGCCATTAAAAAACAATTCTATCCACCAGCTTATATGCAACAAGCCATGATGAGTTGGCAAACTCTTTGCCAATTAAAGGGGCAAAGTGTACAAAGGTATACCCAAGAATTTAGAAAAAGAGCTTTAATTCTAGGCATCTCTCTAGACTCACCTGAAACTTCACTGAAGTATATAGGTGGTCTACATAGCTATTTGAGGCACACTATTCTCATGTTTAACCCTACTAGCATAGATGAGGTATTAGTCTAGGCTACATATCTAGAGGCTAGAGGTAAGAAAGTGAACCCAGAGATTGGGGGATCATCAAAACCCACTGCAAGTAAGAACAAGGAAAAGAGGAAGCAGAAATGGAAAGAGAGGAAGGAAAACACCGTACAGAAAGACAAACCTTCATGCACTCACTGCAAGAAGGATGGACATGATGATGAACATTGATGGTCTTTGCATCCAAAGCTGAAACCCAAGAAGTTTGATGGCAAGAAGAAGAAGACTGCTGCTGCTATTCAAAAAGATTTGGGATCAGAATTAGGTGATGAAATGACAGTCACAACTACAAGTATAAAAGGTTATCCGTTTTGGAAATGCAGATATCAAGAAGCAGGTACAAGAGTTGCTCGAGAAAGGGTTCATAAGGCCAAGCACATCACCATGTGGATCTCCAATCGTGTTGGTGAGAAAGAAAGATGGTTCGTGGAGGATGTGCATTGATTACAGAGCACTAAATAAAATAACGATCAAGAATTGTTATCCTCTTCCTCGCATAGATGATCTATTAGATCAGTTGAAAGAAGTTGTTTACTTTTCCAAGTTGGATTTGCGTAGTGGCTACCATCAAGTTAGATTTGCAGAGCAAGATGCATGGAAGACTGCTTTGAAAATGAATAAAGGGCTGTATGAATGGCTATTTATGCCTTTTGGCTTAACTAATGCTCTTGCCACTTTCATGAGAGTTATGAATGATGTACTCCGACCTTTTATTTATGATTTTGTAATTGTATATTCAGATGACATTCTTGTTTTCAGCAAAACATGGGAAGAACATTTGAAGCATGTAAATCAAACTCTAGATGTTTTGAAAAAAGAAAATCTCTATGTTGAGTTATCAAAATGTGAATTTGGCAAAACATCTTTAAATTATTTGGGTCATATAGTAGGGGGTGGTGAATTGAAGATAGATCCCTCTAAGGTTGAAGTCATTGTGAACTGGCCTAAACCCAAATCTGCTATAGAAGTTAGGAGCTTCCTAGGAGTAGCACAATATTGGAGAAAGTTTATTGCTAACTTTTTCTTGATTGCAGCTCCCTTACATCCTTTGACAGGATTGAATAAGGTGTTTCAGTGGGGAGGAAAACAACAGAAAGCCTTCGACAACTTGAAAGAAAATATTAGTACATCACCAGTACTAGCATTTCCAGATATTCAAAGACCATTTGAGATTGAAAGAAATGCTAATGACTATGCCATGGGAGAAGTGGTGATGCAACGCGGTAAACCCATATGTTATCATTATGAGACATTTAATTTTGCAGTAGTTAATTATCCCACATATGAGAATGAATTGTATGCATTAGTGTAGATTCTGAAAAAGTGGAAACATTACCTATTTGGCAAAGAAACAATTACACATACTGATCATCAACCAATTCAATATTTACACTCACAAACTAAATTGCAGAAAGCAAGACACTATAGGTGGATGGGTTTTCCACAATAGTTTCATCTAGTCACCAGATATAAGAAAGGAATACACAATAAAGTTGCAGATATGTTGTCTAGACCAATCATAAATGCATCTACTATGCTTAAGCATAATTCAATATTGCATGAAAGCTACATTGAACAATATGCTCAAGATGTAGATTTTAAAGATGTATATGCAACTTTAAGTCATGGTAAACAGGTAGAAGAATTGGATTATCATATTAAGGACCAACTCTTGTATCATTTGGGAAAGTTATGCATTCCTCAAACTGAAAGAGTTAATATAATTTGAGAAGCACGCACTTCTCTAATATCAGGTCATTTTGGTGTAAGTAAAACAGTTGCACAACTGCAAAGATTTTTCTATTGGCCATGAATGCATGAAACAGTTTCTAGATATATTAAAGGGTGTACCATGTGTGCTAAAAGCAAGCCCAACAATAGAAAACTAGGCTTGTACACTCTACTTCCAGTTCCTTCTCATCCTTGGGAAAGTGTTTCCATGGACTTTGTTGGGGGATTTCAAAAATCTAGAAAAGGTCATGAATATTTATATGTTATTGTGGACAGGTTCAGAAAAATGTGCATTTAATACCTTGTAACAAACATATTACAGCTAAATAAACAACGAAACTGTTCTTTCAGCATGTTTGGGTGAATTTTGGGTTTCCCACTTCCATAATGTCTCATCGAGATTCTCGATTTGTTGGGAAGTTTTGGTCAAGTATGTGGAAATTGATGGACACCAGAATAAAGAAGAGCACAACCTTTCATTCACAAACAGATGGCCAAAAAGAGGTAGTCAACAAGAAAATGATTCAGTTGCTCAGGGTTTATAGCAGTAAGCATCCTAAGCTTTGGGATGAACATTTGTGTTATGTGCAACATGCTTAAAACCGTGCTAAACACTCTTCTACACAAAGATCTCCTTTTGAGACTTGTTTTGGTTTTACACCAAGGTCTCCCTTGGATTTTGTCTTTAGTAAAGACATAACAGTTGATGGACACAGTGATGTGGACAAAGCAACTAAGTTCATTGAACAGATCCAAGAAATTCACCAGGCGGTGCAGGAACAATTGGAAAAGAGCCAAGCCAAGTACAAGGCAAGGCATGATAAGCATCGTATTTAACATAGCTTCCAAGTTGGTGATCAAGTCTAGCTGTACATCAGCAAAGACAGAATGCAAGGTGAAGGATAGAGGCTGAAGCCAATAAGGTATGGGCCTTTCAAGATACTTGAGAAAATTGGTGAGAATGCTTTTCACCTTGATTTTCCAGCTTACATGCACATCTATTCAGTAGTTAATGTAGATAACTTGAGGCTATTTGGACCTTCATTGATTAAGGATCACAAAGAACAAAGTTATTTGCCTTCTATTGATGATTTGTTGCTTGAATATCTCAATGATTTGTAGGAAGATATGATTCTAGACAAGAAGGTGAGAGCTACGCACAGAGGGGATGTTGAGTACCTTAGAATTGGACTCAAAGGTTCAAAACCTATCAGTGCAAGATAGATAGAGATTGGACAAGTGAGGAAGCTGTATCCTCACTTGATTGAGGCTTAAAAACCAACTTTTGGTGGTCCAAAATCTTTTTCAGTGGGAAGGCATGATCCAAAAGGGATCCAAGAAACCCTTTAAGTCTTCAAAAATCAAAACAATCACAAAAGGATGAAATATTAGAAAAGTCAGATTACACTATTGGGAGGCAAAAACATGAAGAAATAGTGGAAAAATAGAGTATAGGTGGTTTAACACTACTTTGCATGGGAGCCATCGGATCTGCCAATCAACGGTCCAAATCTGATTAGCATATCGCAAATTGATAGAGGCATCAGGAGGCTATTGGAGATTTCCACTTAAAACAATGCGACAATAATTAGCACAGTCAACAGGGATCGTCGATCAAGAGTGCAGATCAACAGTCAGGGTTGACTCGCGACATTGCGTCGGAGAAACACATGGGAGCACTTACCAACGACCCGAGGCTCATGCGATATGTGATTGCGAAAAGTCACATCACAAAGTCATATCGGAGCTACACAAAGGAGTAGGGACATGTAGATATATGCGATGCGATAAGCTAGACCTGACAAGGATACAGGTGATATTGGATATATTTTGAGATCCGTAAGAAAGAGCTTTTTCTATGTAAAGTTGTTTTTTCGTAAACAAACGAAAATCAAGGGAAACATGATTTGGGCATTGATGCCAGACTCTAAAGGGCTTATTAATGCTATTACATATGATTTCAAGTATGATATAAGTGGGATTTCATATTTTAATGTATTTTTAAATATAAGGGGAAATCAAGAAACATGCAGGATTTCGGGAGGACCAAAGGCGGTAAGTGGTTTGGGCCGGGCTTTGCCTGAGCCCATAGATTGGCTACCACGTGTCTAGGCTGAGGAGAGAGAAAACCACCCTTATCGGTTGGTTAACCTCCGTACGAAATGGCTACCCGAAATGAACCACAGCCGTTGGATCTGGATCTTCCAGATCAACGGTGGAGATGTGATGTCAACATAAAGGTGGATCCGATAGGAGTATAAGGCGGAGTTATGGAGGTTTGAAGTTCGATAAACATTGTTTGGCAGAATTTTCCTATGTTTGAATGTGTTTCTCTATGTAAACAACAAACAACGATTTCGAAGGATTTCAAAGGCTCGATGACCCATTTTGTTACAGAACAAGTGGCCACCATCCCTGAAAGTGTTTAGCAATGATTGCTGATGATCAGAGGGGGATATAAGCAGAAAAAAGTTGGGAAGCCAAAGAGATCGAGAAGGTGAAACGAAAAGACAGGGCCGATTAGATTTAAAGCCACAGATTGACAAAAAACAGGCAGGGAGTGCTGAGACAGAGCAAAGAAAGAGATAGAGAGTGATAAAGAGAGTCTGTGTACTCAGAGAAGCTTGAGGGGTTCAAGAAAAAATCTTGTTGTTGTATCCGTTGTGTGTTGAGACTCAAATTGAGCTCATACTTTTGTAAAAATCTGCTTCTGAAGATATAATAGAGATGCCACCACTGAAGGCTGGACTAGGAGACGTAGCCCAAGATTTTTGGGTGAAATCCATATTAAACTTGCTGTGTTTATGTGTGTTGTCTATTATGTTTCTTTAACTGCTTCATTGTCTATGTATTTCGCAATATTATCGATCCATTGCACAAAGTAACATAGGCATATCCACACACATGAGTATGTGATACCTTAATAATTGTCTAAGATCTCATTATCAGATCATGTACATGCTAGTGCACTTCACTGAAGTAGTGTATATAAATCTGTTTTGGAAATAAAATTATTGATATGATAATACTGATTCAACCCCCTCTCAGTATTGTTTCCAACAATTGGTATCAGAGTAGGTCCTTGAAAAGAAGCTTGATCGCTTGAAGGGAGATCCATCATCATGAATAATGAAGAAAGCATGGGATCCATTAGACCGGCAATCTTTGATGGGAGCAACTTTGGTTATTGGAAAATAAGACCCATAGCCTATCTACAATCGCTTGGAACAGATGTCTGGGAAATTGTGGAAGGAGGATATACATTTCCAACAACAATTCCTACAGATGTGACAGGTAAAAAGAAATATGAAACCAATGCCAAAGCTGTCAATACTTTATTGGGAATTCTATGACAATCAGAGTTTGTCAAAGTCATGTAGCTCAAATCAGCCAAAGAAATATGGGACAAAATTGTTCTGAGCTACGAAGGAGACTCTCAGGTAAAACGTGCTAAGCTTCAAACTCTCAAAATTCAGTATGAAACTCTTAAGATGCATAGTGATGAAAGTATAGCTAGTTACTTCTTACGTATAGATGAGGCTGTTAATTATATGAAGAATCTGGGTGAAGAAATAAAGGAAGTTACCTTAGTTGAGAAATTTTTGAGATCCTTATCTACTAAATTTGAATCAGAAGTGTTTGCCATAGAAGAAAAACAAGATCTATAGGATATCACTATGACACAACTTCATGAAATTTTAACTGCCTTTGAGATGAGAAAAGGAGGACCATCAGATATGAGAGAAGCCGAATTTAAAGCCTCAGCAAAAGGAAAGGAAGAACACAATGAATCAAGACATATTTTAGAAGAAGAAGATGAGTTAAACTTTGTCAAGAAGCTTCAACAAGGTTTTGGAAGGTTTAGAGGTAAGCTACCCTTCAAATGCTTTGCTTGTGGTAGAGTCGGTGATTATGCTGCCATATGTCCTCATAAAGATAAATATGAAAAAGGAAAGGAATATGCAAAAGGGAATAGAAAACAAGTTGTGAATAAAAGGAGCTACTATACTCTTGAAGATAGTGATTGTTTATCTAATAGTGATGAAGATGAAATTGGACAAGATTATAGACTTCTCCTGGCTTATGATAGCAATGATTTTTGGGATAGTTTAGAAGAGGATAGTGATGGTTTATCTAATAGTGATGATTATAGACTTCTCATGGCTTATGATGATGATAATTTTTGGGATTCTTTAGAAGGGGAAGACCTTCATGAAGAAATCTCTAAACTCAAAATTTGTTTAGAAGAAAAGAATATGATTATAGATACCTTGACATACCAACTTGCTGAAAAGGAAAAACATAATGAAAAACTAGAATGTGAAATTGTGGGTCTAAGAAAGGATCTTGAGAAAATGGAATCTCTCAATCTTAGATTTTCTAAAGGATTAGAAACTTTAAATGAAATTATCAAAGTTCAACATTCTCCTCTGATAAAGACAGGTCTTGGATATATTGAAGAAGCATCTCAATCACAGAAGCCATCAACCTCCACCAAAAGCTATCTTGATGCAGCAAAGACCAGTGAATAGTATGATAATCGTCAGCATATGTATAAAGCTGATCGCTAGGTAAATCATACTCAATATAATCCAAGAATGAATAGAATCCACAACCAACCTAAGGCAAATCATACTCAATTTGCTCCAAAGATGAATATCAATAGAAACTACAATCACCAGGTTAATAGATTCGATAGTCGCAAGAACTTCTTTAATGAGCAATGTTTTTCATGTCATAATTTTGGGGGCACAAAGCTACTCAATGCGTTGCTTACAAAACCATCATGACTAGAGAAGCACAAAATCAAAGGAATGTAACATTAATCAAGAGAAGTTCCTATAATAACTTTTCTCCTCTTGAAAATGAAATACAATGCTCAATCTGTAACAAATTTGGTCATGAAGAATCTGAATGCAAGAGAAAATTTCGGCAAACATCTCAAAAGGAGAAAACGCCATTAAATCCCAAGATATGGAGAAGGAAATAATCTCAAATAGAAAGATGTGGTATAGCCTTGTATGCAGAAGGATAAGAAAATCAGTGGTACATCGACAGTGGATGCTCCAAACACATGACATGTGACAAATAAAAACTTCACTCATATAATGCATTAGAAAAAGAAAAGAATGTCTCATTTGGAAATGACACTCTTGCTGTCATAAAAGGTAAAGGTTCTTTTTTCTTGAAAGAAAATGTTAAAGTTGGAAATGTTATGTATGTAGACGGTTTAAATCATAACTTGTTGAGTGTCAGTCAAATGTGTGATCAAGGAAATGAAGTGGTGTTTCGATAAAACAGATGTGTTGTTCGTGAGCTTGATATAGGAGAGACCATGATCAAAGGTACAAGAACTCCAAACAAATTATACATACTCAAGGGAGGACAACAATAGTGCTATCTAAGAAAAAATGATGAAAACTAGCTATGGCATAGAAGATTGGGACATCTAAGCTTTTCGCAAATAAGAAAAGCATGTAGACTCAAGGTTGTTCGTGATCTTCCAGATATCAGCATCCCAGAAAATACAAGATGCAAACCATGTCAAATTGGTAAGAAAACCAGAGTTAACTTCATGGAAAAAGAAGGGTCAGCTAGTAAGCCTCTTGAACTTGTCCATACTGATTTATGTGGACCATCAAGGAAAAAGTCACCTCGTGGAGAAGAATACTTTATTTTGTTCATTGATGATTTTTCCAGAATGTGTTGGATAGGTATTCTAAAGAATAAAGATGAAGCATTTGAAAAGTTACAAGCCTTCAAAGCCTTGGTTGAAAATGAATCAGATCGAAAAATCAAATGCCTTAGATCTGATCGAGGAGGGGAATTTACATCGGATGAATTCTTTGACTTTTGTGAACAACATGGAATAAAAATGCAATTCTCCACCGCAAGAACTCCTTAGCAAAATGATGTGGTAGAAAGAATGAACATAACAATTCAACAAATGGATCAAGCTATGCTAGATGAATCTGGAACTCCTGCAACCTTTTGGGGTGAAGCTGCATTCGCTACCTTGACTATTCTCAACAAAGCAAATGTTTGGGTAAATAGAACTCAAACTCGACATGAACTTTGGTATGGTAAGACTCCTACTGTAAAATACTTTAAAGTCTTTGGAAGCAAATGTCTTATCAAAAGGACTGGTGAAAAAATTGGTAAGTTTGAACCCAGAGTAGATGAAGGTATTCTTCTTGGTTATTCTTCCAGAAGTAAAGGATATAAATGTTATAATAAAAGACTCGGGAAAATTGTTGAAAGCATTAATGTTGTAGTTAATGAAGCATGCAAAAATCCAAAATAGATAAAAATAGAACATTATGAAAATGAAGAAGATGGGGATTATTTTCCCACATCAAATCAAAATGATATTGAAGAAGAAACCAATGAAGCACCAAAAGAAGAGATAATGGTAGAAGAAAAGACTCCGTCCAAGTATGTTCAGAAAAATCATCCATAAACTCAAATTTTAGGGGAAAAAGAGGTAGGTGTATAGACAAGAAGAACCATTACAGGGACCTCAAGCTATCTAGCATTACTATCCTCCACCGAACCTCAAAATGTAAATGAATCATGCAAAGATAAGTGTTGGGTCAAGGCCATGGATGAAGAACTTGAGCAAATTGAAAAGAATGATACTTGGGAATTAATTCCTAGATCTCATGATAAAAATATTATAGGAACTAAATGGATATTCAAAAACAAGTTGAATAAAAATGGAGAAGTCATTAGAAACAAGGCCATACTTGTTTGTAAAGGGTATGCTCAACAAGAAGGTATATATTTTGAAGAAAATTTTGCACCTGTTGCGAGACTTGCAGCCATAAGGATGTTTCTTGCTCTTTCTAGCTTTCAGAAATTGAAAGTATACCAAATGGATGTAAATCAGCTTTCCTTAATGGAGATTTAGAAGAAGAAGTTTATATTGAACAACCAAAAGGATTCATTCTTGGAAATGATGCAAAACTTGTATGCAGACTCAAAAAGGTTCTCTGTGGTCTAAAACAAGCTCCAAGGGTCTGGTATTACCACCTTGACAAATATATACACCAACAAGGTTTTACAAAAGGTTCAACAGATAGCAATCTATATTGGATTTCAGAGATCTGTGGTTTGTGCTATTTGAATCTTTGATCGGAGGATCCACAGTAAGATGATTTTTACACCAACGTTTCGAATCCCAAATGGGATCCATCATCAGGGCAAAGAGAAAGATGATAAAGATAACTCTAACACTTTCAAGCGCAAGGATTTCACTCCAAGTATCCCCTCCGTACCGGGATAATATATTGGATTTCAGAGATCTGTGGTTTGTGCTATTTGAATCTTTGATCGGAGGATCCACAGTAAGATGATTTTTACACCAACGTTTCGAATCCCAAATGGGATCCATCTTGGTTTAGCAAGAAACAAAGTTCAATTGCTTTATCAACAGCTGAAGCAGAATATGTGGCTACTGCATCTTGTTGCACACAACTACTTTGGATGATGCAAACTTTGCAAAGCATTCAGATCACATGTACTCCACCCATCTCCATTCTATGTGATAATACAAGTGCCATCAATATTTCAAAGAATCCAGTCATGCACTCCAAGATCAAGCACATACCCATAAAGTACCATTTTCTACGAGAACAAGTGCTTGAACAAAAGGTAAAATTGGAGTATGTTCCCTCCAAAGAACAGGTTGCTGATATATTCACTAAACCACTGTCCAGAGAAACATTTGAATATCTTAGACAAAAACTGGGAGTAGTTGTTGCATCATCCTACTGTTAAAATCCAGTTTTTCAGAAAAAGGTTATTATACGCGAGGTTCATGAAGTATAGTCGCGTATACACGTGGGTTTCTATGGGTGAAGAAGAGTATATGTTTTTCAGTCAAGAAAAATAGTGGGGCAGACTCTGATATGGATGCTCTGTCTATTGTTGATGATTCCAGTCTATCGATATGCTTTGTTCATTAATTTTTATCTGACTGACAAAGATGCCTTGATCATTGACTTGTTAACAATGCATAGGTAGCACAGGTTGAGGGGGAGCATTAGCCTTCACAGGCATTCTGCATTGTTGGCATTATGGTTGCTGAGTCTAGCTATGGCTTCATATATTTATACCATTTGTTGCTTAAGTCATGTAAAAGTCTAGGGTGTGATATGTCTTCTCATACATTTGAATGAGTCCTATTGAACAAATGATGTAATTTGTATCCCCACTTTGCATGGGATGGATGATGTAATATTTATTGTATTTCTATCATGTATAAACAATTGGTATATCCTCACTTGGTTGGGTGGATGAGTCAAATTTGGTATATCCGCACTTGGTTGGGAGATGGATGTATGTATGAGTCTTTGGTGATAGGAAGGTTATACTCACATAGTTGAGTTATAGAGGCATGTTATTCTTTTGGAAAATATTTTTGCAGACTCTGCATGTGCTCACAGGGAGCATGGATGGTTTTAGTACATCTTAGCATGTACAAAGGGGAGCTCAATCATAGAATTTAGCGTGTACTTAGGGGGAGCATGGACAACATAATGTATGTCAAAGGGGGAGAATATCTTGGTCTTCCCTTTGCCCTTGATGTCAAAGGGGGAGAGTGTCTTGGTGTTGTTGTTGCTATCAAGTCCAAAGGGGGAGATTGTTGGCATTATGATGCAGGTGTTGTCCTTCATGGAAACTCTCTCAGATGACAATTCATAGTGCAACAGGTTAACAACAAAGGATTACAGATCAGACTCCAAAGAATGAAGAAAGAGAGGTATAAGCTGGTTCACTTTGTCCAAGAAGCGTATACACGCGGGTTAATAGAACAAAAGAAGCGTATAAGGTATACACGTGTTTTCACAGGAGGAAAAACGTGTACATGTTGGAAAACCAAGTTATTGGTCGAAGATATTTGGTCCGAGGTATTTGGTTCAAGGTATTGACCCTAGGTATTTGGTCCAAGGTATTTGTCCTAAGTGGTTTTGGTCCAAGGTATTGAGAAAGGCGTAAGCGTATATAAGGAGGAGGAGATCATTAGGCTAGGAGTGCACGCAATAAGATTCTAAGGAATACTTCTATCTGAAGTATATTTTATGTTGTAGGGTTATGTTTGGGACTAGATTTGAAATATTCATGTGCACCTTGAGTTCAATATTGGATTAGGAATCATGAGACTTGAAATGAGTTATTCTTGAATGATCTGATATTGGGTGAGACTAGATTTGATGTTTTGCACCTGTTCTATTCGTTATCTATCATGATCTAGGTTTGTGATCTGATATTGGGTGAGACTAGATCTGATGTTTTGCGCCTTTTCTATTCGTTATCTATCATGATATAGGTTTGTCTGAAGTCTAGAATTACAATAAAGTTTTGAATCAATATTTGCAGATCTGTACGCGGGTTCGTCTCAGCCAAAGAGCGTATACATGTAGGTTTGCTTCTTTCAAGTAGCATATACAAAAGAAAGCTTCTTTTCAGATCTGTTTGATCTATCTGATAAAATTTTGTTACTTTACTGCTATCTGTCAATGAAGTACTCTTAGATATGACTGTAAAAGGAGGCTGGACTCATTCAAATGTATGAGAAGAAGTGATCTCTATCCCCGCCTGTGTAAAGCTCTGAAAGTTGACAGTAGATATTCAGAATATTGATAGTTGGTACAAACTTGATTCAAAAGTTTATGTTTGCAGTAGTTTTGAAGGTATATGTAGGTTCAATTAATGGAAGTAGCATATAAACGCAGTTTGGGTCTAGCCAAGTAGCATATGCACTCTAATGCATGATTTTTGAGGGTACAACTGGTTCTGAATAATGATGTAGGGTTCTGGGTTCAACACAATGTTCTGGTGTCAGTGATCTAATTGTTCATATTATCTGAATATTGGTTGATGCAGTTTATGTTTAAAAGTTATGATGGGTCCAGTGTGAAAATTTGATGAAACATGGCCTTCAGATTGTGGTGTTGTGATCCAGGAGTATCCAGTCTGAAAATTCTTGAAATGTGGTCCCTGGTGGAAGAGTGGAGTTTTTCTGTAGGCTGGCACCTATGTACTAGTAAGCATATTGGCTAGTACAAGAGATAGGGGGTTGTAGCTCCCTTTCAGTAGAAGCTGGAGAATGAGATAAGGTTGTAACCTTCTGCAGGTAGATTCTTGTGTACTGGTATGAGTCTGCACCAGTACGATATTGTAAACAATTTTTCTTATTATTAAAAGAAGACAGAGACGACAACAACAAGTGGTTTTTACCCACATTGGGATTCCACGTTACATCTTGGTGTTCATGTGTCTTTCTAATGTGTGATTCTTTATTCCACTTTTACTGCACTGTCTAATAAATATGTGATATATAGCTTTAAGATAAACACATGATAAATTGTCTAAATCACATGTTCTCTGGATATACGTTGGTTTCCTTAATCACTATCACGTGTACATGCTAGTTCACTTCACTGAAGTAGCATATATAAATCTGTTTGGGAAATAAAATTATTGATCTGATAATACTGATTCACCCCCCTCTCAGTATTATTTCCAACATTGCTAAGCGAGCAAGGAGAGGTTGTTCTCCTTGATGATGATACAATTATGGATGTGTACAATCTTCCATTCGATGAGTTTCAAAAGAATATTGTACAGGTGTGAAGGAAACACTTTCCAAATGATCACACATCACTTGAATTCATGAAGGAAAGGGTGATAGTGTTAGATGTCAGACAACATCCAATTTCCATTTTCGATGCCACCTTTAGGAGCAACAAGATCTAATGTTAAGGTCCGGTTGGCTGAGAATGAACAAATGGAAAATAATTGTAAGTAGCCAGGCAATAGGTAGAACAACTTAGAGAGTAGAGTGTAGTTCTGCAATGGCAGAGATGGGGAAAGAAATAATTGATGAAGTATCAACACTTGAGACAATCATGTGGAAGCTCTATGACATATTCATTACCGTGCATAAAGTAGTTTTCCATGTGCATGGATTACAATACTGGATAAAGAATTTTGATCAAACTCTCAAGGACATACATGCTACCATCACCCATGTGCAAGAGTGGACAGTATGGTACAAAGGGGCCCCACTTCACTTTCCAAAGATGATAAAGCCTCAGGCGGCGCTGGAGAAAGCAAAGGTCTAGATGTTGATCTAGAACTATGAGCAAATCTCCCCATTCATCACCAGCATACATGCCTCATATGCATGGTTGTATAAGCATTTGAATGTCATGGTAAAAACACATATGATCCCTTCAATCAATTCCCTCACTGAGGCTAAACACAATAATCAAGTTTGGCTAGAGATCGATAGGTACATGGAGCAACTAAGGCAAGAGGCCACCAAGGATGACTTGGAGCTCAGTGCACATAACATGCATAAGTACGTTGGTTGTCCTGTCATGGTCAACAGCATGATGCACATGCTTTAGGACGAGATGGATATAGGTTCCAAGACCATATACCCAAATGCTATGGAGGTAGGAGTATGCTATCAGAAAGACACCATCAAGAAGTTTGGGGACATCATCTCATAGTGCCAAGCTTGGCTTGAGTATTTGACTGAGAAGCACCAATTGGAGGTTGTCGAGTTGGTCTTTCCCCAAACTTTGGAGTCATAGTGTTTTATCTTGTTAGGCCGTCTCTAGCCTATTTTGTCTCACATTGGTACAGGTGGTAAATGTAATATTATTTCTAAATGTGTTGTAAGTGAAATTCCAAGTGTCATTAGTAGAATATGAAAGGTAATCATATTATGTAATGAGTTATTTGTAAACAAGTTGAAGAGTCATGAGGGAAATTCCAAGTTTCAATGGTGGAATATGAAAGGTCATCATATTATGTAATGAGTTATTTGTAAAGAAGTTGAAGAGTCATGAGGGTAGTCAACGAGTCACAAAGGGGAATACCAAGGGTCACCCCACCCTTTTGTATAAATAGAACCTCATAAATCTTAGAACAGGATTTTGGGAGCCAAGATTTTAGCTAGGCTTAGGCTTAGAAAAGGCTTGGGACTATTGTGACAAGACTTGACTTCTACACAGCATAGAGAGAATATACTTCTTTGGAGGAGCAGGTGTTCTTAACTGTAATGTTATACTATTGGGGCTAGTGGATTTCAATGGTGTATGTATGGATGGAACTTTCACTTATAATAATAATAACAAAGCCAACATGCTTTCATGCATATGTTGTTATTGTAGTTGGACTATTATGGTTGCTTTAAATGTATGTTGTTTAACTTATGCATTTTCTTATGAACTACTTTGTATGCAATTGTATGAATCTCGTTAGATTAACCTGTCACTTTAATTTGTGGACTATTCTGCATTTTAGCTTGTGATGTCTTTCCTCTCGTCTATTATTTTTACGATGCATACTATTATAGGCTTCTAAGGGGCTCAATTCCTTTTCCCCTCCGTGTGTTAGAACCCCGATGCATCTCACTTGAGTCTTTACAAGGTCACACACCTGCTTTAGCCCAAAGTTATCATTCTTCTCTCTGTGCGCTATTACGGTCAATGCATTACGTTACCACCCATTGTTGGGACTCCTAGTCCAAATGGTTTGAGGTCTAGTTGGGACTTATTACTAGGGATATGCCTTGAATGTTGGAAGGTCTAGCACCATCAACATTTCTGGCACTAGAAGGAGGGCCAAATGACAAGTTGAGCCCTTGAAGTGTATTTTTAATTTTTTCACATCATTCATGACTTATGTCCTAATCAAAACTTCGACATGTTTTTTTCACACTGTTGATTTCGATGTGTCGGTGGATGTTATAGATGACTTGTCCAAATACAAATTCAATGGAGATAATGGAACACCCATGTTCAGACACACAATTTCCTTTGGTGGCTTTTGTAACAGGCATGATTTCCCCTCAGATGACATCACCGTGGGTTGTTTTCTTTCATGTTCAAAGGGCGCGTTAAACAATAGTGTCACTCATTGCTCGCAACCTCTATACACTCTTATGATCATATACTTAAAGAATTATCCCATGCTTTTATTTTCTATGACTATAAAGCACTCAATCAAAATATTTTGAAATTACGAAAAGGTCCCAACGAATCCCTTGAGCACTTTCACGATCATTTCCTTCATTACTATTATGAATTTCCTGAAGATGGAGTTGACTAGAATATTTTTTAGGGAAGATTTCAATATCTTGTTTACATTTATTAGAATTGACACAAGTTAGAAAATTCTGACTCTCTGTTAACATGCCTCGGTGTTAGATATTTAGAATCTGAGACGAATGAAGTTTTTGTCCCAAGTGACACTCCATCCCCTTCTCATCAAGTAGCTCTAGCTCCACAAGACGAGGTGGGAGCAGTTTTGAAACCACCTATTGATCTATCACCACCTTCTCCTACCCACTCGCTCTGGATTTCTGCGTGGATTTTGACTACATGCCTGATGGTTGTCACTTGGTCTCATCCACTCAACCTCCATCCTCTGGTTCCTTTGATCCTTTGGGTTTTGGTGTGTTGTGTTCATTCATTTCGGATTCCACATGTGATGTTCACGAGGATCAAGTTGTGGATGGATTTGTTGTTGAATAACCAACCTGCACTATTATTTTTGATGAGTTTGTGTGTGAGTGTGAATAAGAATCTTCGGTGAAGGAGGAACTCCTTCCATCCGCACCTCATCTGCTTTATCATAACATCTTCCATGATTATGCCATTTCTATTCCATCTTGTGAAAACTCATCTCTGGATGTTTCCACTTTTGATCATTCACAGAACATGTGGGATGTAATTCTTTCATGTGATTGCGAAGAGGGAAAATATTTCCCCCTGGATCCACCCAATCTCTCATCTTACATTTTTGAAAACATAAAGGTTGAAAATTTCTGTTTTTCATTGCCCCCTCTTTATGATTTGTCAGATCATGAGGATCTCATTTTTCATCTCAAATTTTTTGATCGTGGGTGTCATGATATTTTTACTCACTCATGTGATCACAATTCTAATTCACTTGTTGTTGACCTTTCTAAGCCACCGGTCTTTGATGATCCATTTTTGGTGAAGTGGAAATGCCTCAAGCTATCGAGGCACTTCATCCTGAGATGGTGGTTATGTCAGGTTCTCATATCATTGAGGTTAGTTCCACTTATGATAAGAAATTTGTTGAATCTCTCCAAGCTCCTCATCACTCTCCTGTTCACATTGAGGATTAATCCTTGTCACAATTTTCACGTCCTCCACCATAATGACATGATCCTATTTCTCATGCATTGGAGGAGCCATACATAGCAAGCACCATTGCAAAGCGAAAGTTTTCTTCTTTCTTCATGTTTTCTTGTTTTCCAAGTTCGAAGTTGTGTACATGCTTTTATTCCATGTGCAATGTGACAAGACACCATGATACATATACAAAGTTCCTTTCATGTGCTTTCAAGATTTACTTTTCTGTGGATGCATTCAAGCTTCGAACAATCCGGTTTTCATTTTTTTATATTTTTTTGTTTTGTTGGTATGCTTGAATATCTTTCTTGTCAATCATGCTCTTGCCTACATGGGTCAACCAATGCGCCAGTGGCTGCATTGGAAATATCACTTCATGTGAGTTGGCCCATGCTTTTCTTAGCTTAGGGGTAGGCGTAGTGTTTGCTTTCTTGTTTTGTTTTCTTTGTTTTTCTTTGTACTTGCTTCTTTCCTTGGCTTGTTTACTTTCACACCCACAGGTTAGTTTTCGCATGAAACCGTGTTTGGCTTCTTGAGTCAAGCAGGGTGAAATCCAAGACAAACTTGTACAACTATCAAGACTTGGTTATCTATCTATTCCATCTCTTTATGACAATCTTGCAGTTCTTCTAGTTGATGATACCCTGATGGAAAATATCCTTTCAGAGAGAATCATGGTAAAATCACGATGCTTGTACTCTTAACTAGTACCACCTACTCTAATTGGTTTTCTATAGGCCTTGTAAACTTAGTCAAGGAGAGTAAGGAGAGGGGGAAAACCTTAACAAGTATGTCAAAGGTATATATAAACATCCTTCTCTAAAGGGAAAACCTATTTTTCTCTCAATAAGTCGGGTTCCCTCTTTCGCCTCATCAAATGAATAAGTGCCTATGCACAGTTCCTTGAAAATAAAAAATGAAAAAAATAAAATAAGGGAGAAATAGGAGAAAGGATTTCTACACAGAGAGGTGAAGAAAGTAACTCTGCCAGGGTACTATCCAGGCTCACTGGCAGTGGAGAAATGCTTGTGTTCTTGTAGTGAGTCCATTGTGGTACTGTCCAGGCCTGCTAGAAGCGGAGCAACACTAGAGATGAAACTAAAACTTTGACAGTATACATTACTTGTGTATTTATATACCCCTCATCTCCATTCGAAATAACTTGATTTGACTTGGCTTGGTATGTGTGCTTCCGATAATAGAATGGAAGGGACTACATCTTTAACTCAAGCTAGTGAAGAAGCTATGACAATCGAAGAATCGAACAATACTTCCAAAAGAGTTAGACTCGATTTATATGAGACAAGGTCCATATAGAGAGATGGATTTCTACCAGTGTGTTGCCAATGTTGAAGAGGCTACAATGCCCTCCAAATTTTTCCTATGCTTCATTTTGGAGCCTCCCTTCTAAATTATAACAAATCATTTTGCACTGACCCAGGTACTTGTGCTTTGATTGAGCCCCATATTTTCATCATGGCTTTTGTTTTTTTACTTGACTTACTGGCTAACCCAGAAGATGATCCCTTGACTTGGTTTCCACCTAGTGTCGAGATTTCCTTAGAGAACTAAACAATCCTTGAAGGAAACCATCCTTTCTCTCAAGAATTGCGTAGTCCAAGCTGACAGTGAGCCTTCAACTCCAAAATTGCATAGAGCTAGTTGATAGCCAACCTTTAGCTAGGAAATTGCGTAGATCCTGAAATGCAGCCCAGACACCCAACCCAGAAATTGCGTAGAAGCCTCTTGCTTAGAAGCTGCTCAGTGCATGAGCTAGTGAGTTTCCTAGTCCTTTCCAAAAATGCACAATCTCTCTGGGAAATGCATGGGAGATGTTCCTGAAAAAAGAAAAAAACAAGAAGAGAAAAAGCATCCCTAAAAAATAGGGATTTATTTTTAGCAACCCAGAGGATACACTTGAGTTATTTTGGAAACTGCCGCCAAGTGTCACCTTTTCCTTGATTTTTTGCCTTCACGTCATAAAACCTAAATCAACTGAATATATTTAATCGACACAATTAGAGATAATTTTCACAATCAATCTTGGAACTCTGAAATTCTCAAGGAGATCAAGGAACCTTTGGTGCGATCGTTGTCACTTTTTTGGGCAAGTCTTGCTTTTCTAGTATTTTGCTGCTTTTTCTATCGCTTTTGCTTATTTTGTTTGTGAGAGTGTTGTTTCACTTGTTTTGTTGAATGAATGCTGGAGTTTTATCTTGTATAAGTGTTGTTTTAAGTTTTTCATTACCTTTCCTGAATGTCGCATGCATTACCCAGTTTTTTCACTAACGGTTGCCGTAATGACGACTCTCTCCACATGCTTCAATCTCCTTCAGTTTGATTTATTCCTTCACTTGTTTGACTTGCATGCATCATCACTTAGTTAGATCTACACTCAGTATCACACCATCCTTTATATCTTCTCAATTTCACACTCCTCTTGGGCAGATCTGGGCCCCCTCATCCGGATCTTGCTCTCCCTTGCATGCACAACACATTTTGGGAGATCAAGGCCCCAACCTTGGCTTCTTGAATTGCACAGAGGCTGCTTTTGCATGGCTTCAACTTTGCACTGCACATTTCTATGAGACAACCTCCCTATCCTGGCTAATGAGACTATGAAATGTGCAGTCTCTCATGGCTTATGCCCAGACAAAACTGTGCATTGTGCAATGCAGTTCCAGTTAGCTTCACTGACTACTAGGACTGTGTAATGTGTAGTTCCAACAGGTAGCCAATCACCTATGTGAACTAGGATTTTGCAATCCCTCCCAACATTTTATGAGTTTGTTGCTTAATATTGTTGATCTAAAAATCACTCTTTAGTGATCTCAGTTAAAGAATTATTGAATGAAGGTATTACAGACTCATGTGCTGGTGTGTGTCTATGTCATCTTAGGCAATGAATCGATCAAATTTCAAAATACACAGACATCGGAAAATGGAAAACAGTAAGAGAAACACAGTAAGCAAATACAAGAACACATCAAATTAATAAGGAGTTCACCCTATCCTCTAGGGCGACGTCTCTGGTCTAGCTTTTAGTGGTGGACTTCTTTTATTGTGTCTTTAAAGTAGATATTTACAATGAGGAGCTCAACTTGAGTCGCCTGAAATAGAAATGATGCTTGGCAGGGCGGTTCTTGGATTCCCCAAGGCAATAAAGTGCATAGACTCTTTTCCTCTCCAAATCTTGACCTCTTTGGTCTTTAATGGGAGGAGCCCAATGTGGTGCTCAATTCTCGACATATCCTCTTAGGGATTGCTTGAACCTCTCAAGCTTTCTGTCTGCTCAATGCTACCTTAGGCTGCAGGTCAGCTCAACCCTTTGTCTTTATGCTTCTTGCTTCACTGTCTCTTCTTTTCCCTATCTTCACTCTCTTCTCCTCTCCCTGACTTCTGTTCTGTCTGTTCATGGCTTAAAGCCAATTTGTCTCACGATTGTTCTATTCCTCTTCCATGCCCATCGGATCACCTGCTACTGTTCACTTGGAGTCCCCTATCTCTGCGTCATCGTCAATGGCTCATAGGGAGTGGCCACTTGTCCTCTCGTGAACTATGCTAGCTCTTCTCAATGGTTTGGTTTTTTCAGTTACATTATTCAATGACTCATCCGCGAACTCAGCGGTCAAATCACACTTTAGAATTCTTTATGCCGTGGCTTAATCCCCTGCCAATTTTGGTTCCTTCATTAGGCGTGATCTTCAACGTCAGATCTGGAGCCTCTAGATCCTATGCCATTCGCTCAGCGTGGTTGACCTGCTCGACCGTTAGTGCGATATGAGCGGTGATTTTCTCTCTCATCCACCTACCACATGTCGGGCGCTGAATGGAATCGCTCATTTTTCTCCAAATCTGCTTACCGCCCAAGGGTGCCCTCGATATACCACCAGTTTTGGAGTGTGGGTCCCACATTTCGCCTTAGCACTTTCCCCACGGTTTCCCAGCTTCCATGTGACCGAGCGCTTCGAGGCTCTTTCCTTTTCAAGGGTTTTGGCCCAACAATGCGCAATTATTGCACATCAGAAATGCCCTCTGTTTCCTGATCCGGGCTTCCCAACAACTAATTTTTCCTCCTGCGCAGTCTCCATGGGCCTCGGTCAGCGCGCTTTGACCAAGCTCCTCGTCGTTCCTCGCTAGCTACAAACAACCACTGTCAGAAGTCTTCCTGATCACTTGTTGTTCACAAATTCGAAGTCTATCATGTTTTGATACAGTCATGGCATGTTGATTATTTTTCATGGATCCAATTCGGATCACAAACTTCCCACTGAAAAAGCTTTTGGACCACCAAAAATTTGGTTTTCAAGCATCGACTAAGTGAGGGTACAATTGTCTCACTTGTCCAATCCCTATCCACTTTGCACTGCTTGGCTTTGAACCCTTGAGCCCAATTCTGAGGTACTCAACATCTCCTCTACATGTCGTCCTCACCTTCTTGTCCAGAACTGTGTCCTCCTGCAATTCATTAAGGTACTCAGGTGGCAAGTCATCAATAGAAGGAAATTGACTCTGCTCTTCGGGATCCTCAATTAGTGTTAAGCGGATAAATCGTTCTTGCGGACAAGATCGATCTCCCTAGTATCAATTGATATCTAGCAACAAGCAGGACAAGAAAATCTACTTTTCTCTAAACATATTTCGATTCATTAATAAAAACTAAGAGGTGTTTTAGACCCTACCTTAAGTCCAACGCTAGTTTGTGGCAGCCTTGCTCCAACAGCTTCAAAGAGTATCCTTTTAATAACCTGCAAACACGAACACGCACACATCAAAGAACACCTGCATAGCTAATATAATAAATCATGTTCATCATAGTGATCAAGGAGTCTATGAAATAAACCATTAAACAAAGCTTCTCTGAGAAAAATAAACTTGATAGTATTAACTTTGAGAAAGAAGAACTTTACAACCTTGGTGCCTTGATGCTGTACAAGCTCTTCCTAGGGTCCAGGCAGGAATCTCCTCTACTTTGACAAGCCTCACTCTCTCCCAAATGAGATTAAAAGGTTTGTGATCTTTCCTCTCAAAAGCTCAATTAGGATGACTAAGTTCCAACAGCATATACCCTCAAAAATATTCAGCTTTCAACCTCCCAAGAAACTAGCCTAAAGCTTCATTTTATACTGCAAAGGAAGGAGGTTACATGTCCACCATTGAAGGGATAGAGTCCTTCTTCAAGGGGATAAGCTCCTCACATCAAGGGGTTAGCTCCTTAAGGAATGGGATGCATGCACCCTCAAGGAGCGAACTTGCTAGCGGAAGATTCCCTCTAGAAGCTTCCAGAATTGACTCAAAATGAGTTTTTAAGAATAAACTTGCGCCTTTTTAACTTTTACAGGGGTTCACACCCATACATGCAGATACAAAGCGACCAGGTGTGCAAGGAACATGACCAGTGGGTGCGGCACCACAGGTAATGCTAAGGGAAACTGCAAAACCAGAGTTTTAGAGATTTTTAAGGACTTTCTCTCATTTTCAAAGCTTGATATGCAAAGCTGAGGTTTAAGACTTGCAAAGGGGGTATGTATGAGTGGTGATAGACTCACACATTTTACAGAAAGTCACGGTGACAATTTTTCGTGTAACAGATTGCCCCCTAAAGTGCGAAGTCTGTAATAGATGAGGATGGTTTTTTGTCATCTAAGAAGAGTGAAGTGCGTTATCATTTCAAGGATCTTCCTGTGGATGCCCTGGTTGGAACCTGTAAAAACATTCAATACAATATATATATATATATATATATATATATATATCATTGCTGAGGTAGGCATGCCCATACTCAGATCAAAACTGACTAGAAACTATCTAAACTGCTCTAATACATGAATGATTTTGTAATACATCACAAGTATAGACATATGTAGACACAGTATGGACGTAGCCATCTGTTTATGAATAGTACACTGTATAATGAATAACATAATTCCTCGTAGCCTGGATGGTGGAAACTAGATCCATGGGCTTCATTCCTACTTCCCGAACTAGTACGATTCTATCCATGTGAATGAATGTGTCGAAGTCAAACATGGTAGAAACCACTTGATTATCGGTCGATGATGTAAACCGTTAACAAGTGTGAGAGGAACCACCGGTAATGCCAATGGCCTTGAAAGTACTTAGTACAATCCATGAAATGTGAATGATTGAGTCGATGTGGAACACGTCATGGAATCCTTTGATCGAAGGTCAATGATGCAACCTGTCGTCAAAGGTGAGAAACCTGCCATTAAGGCATGCAGATTCCAAGGTACTAATGATTTCTAGATCATCTTTCTAGATAATGAGTTGGAGTCGATAGAAAGTGATCCATCGCAGGTAAGCCCACAACACAAAATCATAGATCAAGTTTGAAGAAATATATTTGGCAAGGACTAACTCAGGGATGGTCAAGATGGATGACAGATATTTTGCAAAGGAATGGTTTATTTGAACTGACCTCTTGAACACATAACGACACTGCAGATGGTTTGGTTACAATTGACCCAAAGCTAATACCCAGAAACTGGCTGAAGACTTTAAATATGGTTTGATTAACTGTTAGGCAAAGGATTTCCCAACCTAGGTGAACGAAAAGTGTCGTGTTCAAGAGTGGTTGACTGCTTTTCAAAAGACAAAGTATAACAATCAGGTTCATTTTTCTCTCTTTTCCCCCACCATTTCTGGCAAGTACCTCTTTATTTTTGAAAAGCTTGAGGAGGATAAAATTTTCTTGGTTATAAGCTCATCCTTCGGATGAGTCCAAATTAGTTTAAGATTCAAACCCTAAGAAGGAGTAGTCCGTTCCTGTTTGTAATTGAACAGGTCCTTTACTGTTAAATTTTAACGAGTCCAGTATAGGAGAAAAACTTAAGAAAACTCCATGGTTGTCATTTTTCATGAATTTGTGTCTCCCAAGCCCAAAAAAGTATAAAATAATACTTGAGAGAACCGCTTGACCATTACGATCAAGGAGTACTTTTCATAATGAGTGCCTTAAATATGAAAAAGTAAAAAAGTGATTGAAAACACGTCGTTTTATTACCAATATCGAATTTGAAACGACAAAAGTCGGACAATATTTTCATGTTTATACGGTCAGAAAAGCGCTGTAAGTGGATCGTCCTTTTAATTATGTTTTAACGAGTCTAAAAATAAAAACTCGGCAATCTTTTCATATTTTACGAGTCAGAAAAGAGCTTAAAGTGGACTCCTATGTTTTTTGTTGAAAATGATCTATTCTCCCCGAACACCCAATATTCTACACAAAAACTGCAAACATTACTCATATCTGTTTAAAAATTAATAAAAATGTACCAAAAGTGACCTTTTTAAAGTGAAAAATAAATAAATTAAAAATTCATTTATTCAAAAAATCTTATAAAAAGGGCTTTTGCAAGTTCATTTTCACCGTTTGGCTTTGGAGTAAAAAGTACGAGCTTTTGGTAAGAAAACTTCCGGTGAAGATTGCGGAAAATCCGACTGCTGGAATCGAGAACCGTCCTCTCCAGGTAATCCACATCATCCCTGACTTCATTTCATCTGTTTCATTTTCATTTTTAGGGCTTTAAAATTTATTTTTTGAGGAAAATTATGGTTAAAAATCGCTCGCGGTGGTTGCGCAGGCGTACCATGTATACCCTGCAAACCTCGACTTTTTCGTACAAACGAAACAGTCGGGGTCCCGTACCTGCCCTTAAGGACGAGTGTGAACCTACGCACTGTCCCTAACACGGCGGGTGCGGACCCTGCGAAACACGTTTTGAAACCCTATATTTTCTCATTTCTGCCCAAATGTTTTGAAATCACAAAATTTTAAACCGCCTATTTTGCAATGCAGATAGACAAGATGCTTATTTGGCGGGAAAGAGAACACGAAGATGTGGATCAAGCCACATTACTCCATCCACCTTCAATACAGGCTTTAAGAGCATGCAAGCTACTGAAATTTTGGGCCATACCTGGCATGAGGGCACAGGTAGGCTTTCTACAATGGCTAGTAGACAGGTGGAGCACGCAGGACCAGTTTTTCATCATTGGAGGACACCGGCTTGAAATCAAGCCAGAGGAAATTTATTTTCGGACTGGTTTTCTGAAGAGAGGCAAAGGATTATCTCTATTCGAATCTAGGCCAGGTGGCTAATCTGTCACTAGTCTCCAACTAGAGTTTTGCAATGTCCAAACTGCAGACAAACAGATAAATGTTAAGACCATCACTCGTCCTGAACTTAAAGTGATCGCATTTATTGTCACTAGACTGTGTGGAAGCGCAAAATTGCATTTAGCTATCGGTTCCCAAATGCGCATGGCAGTAGACTGCTTCCAAGGCACCATCTACAATTGGTGCGATGCTGTGTTGGCCAATGTAAAAGGCCAACTGACTAGGGCAAAGAATGGACAACTAAATAATTTTGGATATGATTACTTAGTTGTGAGCTTTGCCCTAGAGAGGGTACCTATGCTAGTTCCACAGTAACTTACTATTGAGGTTGGACTTCCCCGAGATCCCAAGATTATGCGTTGGGTTGCAGTCATCGCCCGCCATCCTGAGGAGGGCACCGAGGTTATACGATTCTCACCTGAGTATTTTCGCTGGTTGGGAAACCAACTTTTCATGATACAGGATTTTCCATATGCAGGGATGGATTACCGTGGCGATCCAGACATGGCTCTTCCACAAGGAGAGCAATGGGATGATATAGGTAAAATTGTTTTCGACATTTTTCTAAATTATATATTTTTTGTTTTTAAATCGTCCAAAAAATGATAGTGAAAATTTTTAAACGCAGATGTGGGTCCACGACGACCAGTCGCTCTCCTGCCTTATGAGAGAAGACACCCAACTGCTGCGGCACTGGCCCCATAGGACCAATCAGCAGAGACCTTGGCCGAATTGGAGAGTCATCTAGAGCGCTTAATAGTAGATATTCTAGAGACTAGCATAGATGATATTCCTCTTAGGCTTCAACGCTATGTGATTGGGGTCCCAAGACCTTTTAGGAGGTTCCTTTGTAGGGTAGCCTGAGCAGTGGTTTCTTATCGTGATCATCATCAGGGATAGGATGATCGCCTTTGTAGACTTCATATGACATTTATATCTTTTTGTGCTATCATTTTTGCCGATCATAAGGTGCTTTTCAACCTATGATCGAAAACGATGTATATTTTGACACACTTTTATGCTATTACTATTACTGGTTATCTTGTATAACATGTTTATGGAATGTTTTTAAATTTACTATCTTGATTATTGCAAATGTCTATTTAACATTTGAGAAGCAACTGCATCTGCTACTGTGTTTAAATATCTTGGAATATGTTGATATTCAATGTAGTCAAATTCACGTTCCAAGAGACGAACTCTAAAAAATAATCTTAATAAAACTGGATTTCTAATGGCATAAACCCTGTTAAGCTGTAATACAACAAGTTTAGAATCTAACCTTACAATCAAACTCCGAATCCCAAATGAGTTGGATTCAGATAATAACTCAATCATTGCACTATACTCTGCAATGCTATTTGTTGTTTGACCAAAGCTTACCCCATGCATAGATACTAACTCATCAGAGGGTGAATAGATAACCCAAGCTGCGGAAGAAATATTTCATGTACTACTATAGGCACCATCAGCAAAACCAATGTATGTTTGAGAAGACGCCGACATCTGCAATATCAAGAGTAAAACCAAGATAAGAAGGAATAATGACAAAACACTCTCTAAACTAGGCACACTTTCTAATCTAAAACACACCAACTAGAAAGAAATCTATTCTAACCAGAATCTCCACACCAAACTTTAAGCATAATATCTTTTCAGGTAAATCCCATTTCTGGGTTTACCTAAAGAGACACCGTCAAAATCTACTAATTCATAGGCCCCTTTAGCCAGTTTTCGCTTAACAACAAAAGAACCATGCCACATGGGTACGAATTTTCCAGCCCCTAGCTTATCGTTAGCTTGATCGTATAATAAAACTAGGTCCCCTTCCGAAAAATTATGAGGTGTAACATTTCGATCATACTGAGCTTTTATCCTTTTTGTGTGAGTCTCGATTGCTAAAGCAGAATCACGTCGATTCTCATCTAATTGAGCTAAGTACAAAAAACATTTTTCCTCCTCGGAAGTGGCTGGAAGTAATTCTATGGCTATTTGCAATGACGAAATTTTGCATTCAATGGGTAACACTGCTCCAACCCGTAAACGATTTGAAAAGGAGTTAACCCTGTTGATGTTTTGACTGAGGTTCAGTACACCCAAAGCACTAAAAATAACATGTTATGCCAATTCGACCGATGAATACCAATGATTCGTCGGATCATGGTGACTAGAACTTTGTTGATTGCCTCAACTAGACCATTAGCCTGTGGGTAATATGGAGTAGAACTATCGTGACGCAGGCCAAGTTGATCTGATAGCTCTGTCATCATGATGTTTCAGAAATGGATCCCATGATCAGTGATAATCGCTTGAGGAACACTGAACCTAGCAATTATATGATTGAAAATGAAAATAGCAGCAATTTTGCCGTCTGCCAAAAATGTAGGCATCGCCTCGGCCCACTTGGTCAAATAATCTACCGCAAGAATAATATACGCATGCCCCCCAGTCGAGTGAGGGTTACATGTAATAAAATCGATACCCCAGTTTGCGAAAGGACCAACAACAATTATAGGGTGGAGAGGAGAAGGTGGAGCACGCATCTTTCGATCAAAAATTTGGCAATTGTGGCATTTCTGGATTGCATTGATTCAATCTTTAAATAAGGATGGCCAAAAATAACCAGCGCGCAATATCTTTTGGGCTGTGGCATACCCAGACATATGACCGCCACACGCTCTAGAGTGACAGTCATTTAGAACCTTTTCATCTTCCTCATGAGTTAAACAACGACGAAAAATAGAATCCACCCCACGACGATAGAGTGTATATCCAATAATTTTGTATTGTTGGGATTGGAAACGGATTCTCTTTTGCTGAGATCGTGAAATTTTAGGCTGAAAATATTGCGTTTGGAGATAGACAATGATATCCCCATACCATGGATCAAGAGTACTAATAAGAAAAAAAGATTCATCCGCAGGGGATTCTTTTGCGACAGTTTCGGTATCAGTATGCGGGAAGTCACACATTAACTCCACAAAAACCAAAGACTTCTTTGACTTGGAATCTTCAAATTCAGGGTTAAATTCCTGCAGGATAACAATCCATTTGGAATACTTGCCCCCTAGCAATTGTTTAGTCAAAATATACATCATAGGGTTACAGTTAGAAAGTACTGTGGTTTTGCGTAGTAGAATGTATTGACGAAATCGCTGGACAACTTGAATAGCTTCCATAGCCAGTTTCTCCACATGCGAATACTTGAGCTCAGTTGGATTCAAAGTTCGACTAAGATAGTAAATCACATGTTCAGCATTGAATTCATCTTCTTCAACTAAAACCATTCCAATGGTGGAATGAGAAGCGGAGAGGTACAAAAAGTAATCCTGGTTGTAGTTGGGAGGATGCAATAACGGTGCATGGGCCAACGCGCGTTTAAGTGCATCAAAAGATTTCTAAGCTATCTCGTCCCAAAAGAATGGAGTGTTCTGTTTCAACAACCTGGTAAAACATTTCGCTATCTCGGCGTAGTTAGGAATGAATCGACGTAAAAAGTTTGCTTTCCCTTGCAAACTTTGGAGTTGGCAAAGAGTCGAAGGCGAAGGTAATTTAACAATGGCTTCAACCTTCGAGGGATCGACACGAATGCTGGCTTTTGAAACAACAAATCCTAGTAAGCGAGCCGTTTTTATACAGAAAACACATTTGTGTGGATTCAACCTTATTCGATAATGCCTACATCTCATAAAGATGGCTCATAAATGAGTGAGATGATCGGCTCTCCACAATGAATGAGCAGGTAAATCATCGAGATAAGGCTGCACAATGTACTTGATGTCGTGAAATGCGTAAGACATAGCCCTTTGAAAAGTTGCTATGGCATTCTTCAACCCAAAAGGTAATTTGTAATAAGCAAAGGTCCCCCATGGAAAAATGAAAGCCGTTTTTGGTTGATTAGCAAGGAGTATGTTAATTTGATTGTAACCAGAAAATCCATCCATAAAGGAGAACATTTCACTGCCGACACAATCATCAATTATTTGATAGATATAGGGAGTTCGATAATTGTCCTTTGGACAGGCTCGATTAATATCCCTATAATCAATACATATTCTTATCGTTCCTTGCTTTTTGTTAACAGGAAAAATATTCGATACTCAATCCGTTAAAGGGATCGAATATATAAACCTTCTTTAAGTAATTTGTCAACTTTAGCTTTAATAGCAGCAGCTTTTCTTGGGGGTATCTGACGCAAACGTTGCCGGACGGGTTTAGCATCCGGGTAAGTTTTGATTTCATGGACAAAAATTGAAGGATCAATTCCTGGCATTTCTTCGTATGACCAGGCAAACACAATGCGAATTTCTTGAAATAGGGCTTTATAAGTTTGGATTTCCTCGTCCGTACAAGAAGCACCTATATGAATGTTTTCAATAACTCCGGGTTTCACTGAAATATCAATCGGAATAGTTCGAGAAATGTTTCCCAAATTCAACTCAGAATTAGGATGTTTCAGCGGATTCTGTGGTTCCTTGACATAATCAGTGGTAAAAATAGATGAGAAATCATTTTCAAAATGATCAAGCTTATGTAAAAACGAAGATCGATGATGAAGATCTTCCCATGGTAAATCATCAACAGATAAAATCTCACGAATCTGTTCATCAGTATGAACAGTTTTTGAATAGGTTGTTCAATCTGAGGTTGAGATTGAAAGTGACTCCTCATGGACCACATTCATTGGATCATTTTCGGTTGAACTAGAGTCGGAAAATGACTGTACCACCTGATATGCAACTTCAAATGGACTCAAGGGCATGGAATCACCAAATGAGTCCACCTCAGAATCAGAAGGAACGATCCAAGAATCATCAAGAACAATAGTGTCTGATGAAATCATATGAATGGTTGCAAAAGGAGGCGATACGTTTGGAGGAGGAAAATAAAAAGTTCCTAGTAAACCAGAATCTTTGACTAATTCCACCCCAACATCCTTGTAAGGGATAACTGTTTTATCGACATGTTGAATACTCTCAGAAGAGGTTGAGTCGGATGAAAAGTAAGTCAACTAATCTATTGTAACGATCTTTCCATTATAAGGGAACTTTATGAGCCGAAAGACCAATGAAACAACAACAGTCATCGCGTAAGACCAACTGTGACCCAAGAGAAGGTTGTAATCTAGAGGGGCATCAACCACCTCCACATCTATATTAACAGTTTTTCCTTCTACCCCTGTAGGTAAATCCTACAGAATGCCATAAGGATGAAACCTTCGGTCGTCAAAAGCCTTCAAAATTGTCAGGGATTGGTTAAGTGTTAGAAAACCAAGCGATTTCCAACACGAAATCGACATAATACACGTTGAAGCTCCCTCATCAATCATAGTCCGAAAGTAAGGCCTATTTTTGACTAACACTGGGATCTGGAAAGCCATTTGATGAGGTAAGCGAGGTGTACTATTTTCTAAATTGAAGATTATAAGGTTAGAATCCTGAACATCAACGGCTCCTATAATAGACAAAATCGATTTACGCTGTGCTGGACATAATTGCAGCACTTCCAAAGCCGACATTGATGAAGGAGATATAGCTAAATCTTCAACAATGTTATAGTTTTGAGCAGCTCTCACATGTGGATTGAAAGCTGACTTCCGAATTATACCTTTAGCAGGCGGTTTGATTACTAAGTCTGGATTAGGTTTCTTGATCTGTAGTGGATCAGAACCAGGAGGAGTTGAAGTTAATGGGTTTGAACTAGAAGATTCTGGTTCCTTACCACCAACAAGATTCTTACTTCCATAATCTTGCGATCACGTCGCAATCCTAACATGGGACATCATCATAATTGGTTCTTCTGAGGCATTTGAGGAAGAACCTATCATCTTACTATCTTGAGTGGGAAAAGGATCCTTTAAGACAGCAGGCGTTTGAGAACCTTTGAGGATTTTTGAAACCTCAGATCGATGTGGACAATCTCTTGTAAAGTGCTTCTCATCATAGATGAGACAAGGATAATGAGGTTTACGTTTCTCGTCAGTAGATCCAGTTTTTTCTGGTTTCTCTTTTGTGTTTTGTTTATTTTTCTTCTTCCCTTTATTTTTACCGCCAGATTTGGATTTGGCTGTAGAAGATTCTACAACATGAATATTGGCAGGAACTTTAGCGGAAGCTTCTCCTGTCAGGGAATCTGGTAAATTTATAATAGGAGGAATTCTTTGCAGATTTCTTCTTACTTTTGGTATTAACTGTACCAATCATACCATCAGTGGCATGAGACCTTGAAGGAGTTGCAGTTATTTGATTTTTCTTGGGAAGATCAGGGATTTTTTCATGTAAAGTACCCGACTGTGTATAAACTAAGTCAAGGTATTGAGCCTGAGCAATTACTTTCTCCTCAGTAACGATTCCTGACTTAGCTACATCCTCAGTGATTTTTGGTAATAAGGATTTAACAAACCATTCTGCCAAAATTTGATCCGGGATATAAACTTTCACTAAACGTCATCGACGTCGCCATTCATGAATATGGTCTGAAATATATGTAGATGTTGACTGTTTTAATGAAGTTAATAATTCCGTGCCATTGTCATATCTGACAGGCAACTGAAAATGAGTTAAGAATGAAGTAGCTAACTGACTAAAATTATAAAAAGAGCTTCGTGGCAACTCAATGTACCACTTAGCGACAAGACCAATTAGAGTGCGTTGAAAAATCCTTAAGTGAATTGAATCATCTATAATAGAATTTGATGCGCACCAGAGGTGATAGGTCATCACATGGTTCGACGGATCCTCTCCAGGTTTTCCTTCAAACTTGGGAATATCATTGGGCAACTTATTAGGCATTGGCGGCCAGTACGAAAGATAATAAATTGGATCGTTCGTAAGGCGCGAAAAGTCAGGTAAATCCAAAGTTGCGATAAATGATAACTGACGGTTAGGGTCTCGAAAACCTTGGGACAGAAGACCAGCTCCAGGAGGAGGATACCCAGGATAACCTAGAATTGGATTTGCATTTGGAATATTGTATCCTTCCGAAAAACCAGGATTAACCGGACCAAACTGGGGTTGTTGAGATTGAGGTTGTTGATATGTATACCCAGGGTACGGTTGATACTGATAAACTGGGGTTTGCACAGCAGGACCTTGTTGATACTGTCCCTGGTACGGTTGATAAGCAAATTGAGGTTGACTTGTGACAACAGTACTTGGACCAGGTTGTTCTACAGGCATCTGAACTGAAGTCTGGATTGTAGGTCTAAGGAGTTGATACAGGAACAGTAGAAACCGGAGCTGTCGAAAAACTTGAGATTGGTACTGACCTTGAGGTTGATAACCTTGAGGTGGGTACTGATACTGGGGTTAACCTTGAGGTATATATTGATATTGGGGTTGACCTTGAGGCAAATACTGAGTCTGAGGTTGACCTTGAGGCATATATTGAGTCTGTGGTTAACCTTGAGGCATGTACTGACCCTGAGGTATGTACTGACCTTGAGGTTGCCCCCTAGGTGGAATTTGACTGCCTAGAGGTTGCCGCCCAGGCGGTATTTGACTGCCTTGAGGTTGCCCCCAGGCGAGAACAGATTACCTTGAGGTTGTCCCCCAGGCGGATTCTGACTACCTTGAGGTTGCGGATTTGGAATAGCACCAGACGTAATAAGAATTTCTTCTACACTCAATGGTGGAGTTCCATTATGACCAGTTGATACCCTATGTTTGATGGGTTGAGGAGACACTCTGGAAAAAGTACCAGAAACTGACTGATACCCAGACGGAACAGAAGGACCACCATATAAAAATGTTTCCGGACTTTGAGAAAACATGGACGACCAGTTTGACATATTCGAAGGAGGATAATAACCTCTGGGCATTGGATGATAAGGAATACGAGGTGGTGAAGCAGCGAGACCCAGAATTTCTAAAAAGTTCGTCAAAGATACGTACCAAGCATCACTTCGAAAAGGACTGTAAAAAATAGATTCACACTCCCTAAGTTATATACTCGGTTGATTTTCAAGGGGAGTTATATCCTTGTCCAGAATAACAAGTTCTTCAATAGAAATAAGTCCCTTCGGAAGATTCTGGGTAATGACACTTCCTACCCTAGGTGAACCAGGAGCACTAGAAACTAGAGAAGCAAATCCTGAGGATGGAGTAGCAGCAGGTTCAGTTTCAGGTTCCGAAATTTCAGGTTCCTCAACGAGTTCACCAGTAGAAGAAAAACTACCAGTAAGCTCAGAAACTGAAAGCGGTTCAGAAATATACTCTGTTGCTAGAACTGGAGCGGTTCAGAAAACACTAGTTGGTGTTGAAGTCCAACCTCACAAAATTCAATACAGAATGGAGGTTGGAACAGTTACCCTGACAACCTTCTTAATGAAAAAAACTGGCACAAGTTTCTCCACAAGACCATCTTGAGTGAAGATAACCCCCCAGAGAGTCCAAGTGAGTCTAGTCGACGTCTGTTCCAGGTACAATGGGATCTTCCCTGCGCTGTCACCTTAGGAAGAATCCTAAATATTATGGCCACTAAGGTTACCAACAGAAACAAATATACCTGGGGGAACAGTCTACGATCTGATACGCATGCAAGGGCAGAGTAACAAAGCTCAATCCCCTTGAAGGCTCCTTGACATAATCCAAGGTTTACCAAGAAGTGTCCCCAGGCTCCTCGACAATGGTCAATCTGAGGTTTACCATTTTTAATATGTGAATATCTTCTATCGTTCCCAATGAGGAAGGATTGATTACCTCACTGGTTCAGATATGATCTTGTGCTTCTCCTTTAAGAGGAGCTTTCCCAGAGCATAGATGTAACAATTGGATTTCTTCCTACCGCAAGATCGACTACTTGTTTGTTTTAACTATCTTGGAGAGTTAATTACTCCCTACTCCAAGATACTAGCCTAAGCTATGTCGGTGAGTAAGAGCCCTAGAAATAAAAAAGATTGCTAGATGAATTTTAATTAAGCATTAATTTTATTAGTTGTTTCTTAAGTCAAAAGGTATGGAGATGAAACTTTGTGGTGTGAAGACTCGACTCCAAAATGCTAAAAATTGCACCTGAGATGATCAATTCTTTTCCTTTTCAATGAATCTCTAGCTAAAGGAAGAGTTGAGAATGCAATTTTTGAAAACAAAACTTTCCTTCAACATAAAAACGAAAAGAAAAACTTTTTTTGTTTTTTGTTTTTGTCTCTTTCAAAACACTCAAACGAAGCTACTAATTATGCTCACGAAATAAATCCCATTTTGTTTCAACACTCAAAACTAGAAAAACAATTTTTCAAAAGAGAAACTAGAATTTCTAGACAACACACTCAAAACTATGAAAAATCTAATCTTGATATCTAACTTCTTAAAACTAATCGAAATAAAAGATTCAAATTTTTTTGAGGATATTTTCCTTTAGTTATTCAAAAAACTAAGGATTAATTCATTCAGCAAGACAAATCAACCAAAAACATCCAACTATGTTTTTTATAAAAATGAAATTCAGAACTTATGACCAAGTTCATTCAAAGTTTTGCAAAGAGAAACAAAATTGATTTCTCACCAAAGGAAGATCTCACAAACCAGCTAGAATTATCAAGAAGACAAAAGATTCCAGGGTGATCTAAGGTCTCTTAGGCTTCTAAGCTTCAAGTCACTACAAAGACTGACTGAAGACCAAACCAAGTATGCAAAAACTTCTAGAAATTCATTCAAAACACAACACCAATGGAACTTGCTTATGAGAGACTTTTAACAGGATATATGTAGGTCTGGGCAAAGGATAAAAGTAAATAAAAAGATCTAAACTAAACTGTACGAAAAGATTTCAAGATTTTCAAAAATTTTGACAGGGTCCGCAGGGCCCCAGTGAAACCAGGTGTGGTACCACTCCGTGCAGTAAAGTAACAATGCGGTCAGGTCTGCACTGTAACTTAAATAGAACGTTCGGTCCTCGTAAAAATTTCTAAAAAATAAAAATCAATCCAGGACTAACAAACTACCCAATCCCACACACATCAAGTAAAAGCCAGAAACAAAAATTCAAGTTTCTCAAATCAAAGATCAAGGAAAAGTAAACAATCAAATCCCTTCCCCAGTGGAGTCACCAATTTGTTAAGCGGATAAATCGTTCTTGCGGACAAGACCAATCTCCCTAGTATCAATTGATATCTAGCAACAAGCAGGACAAGCAAATCTACTTTTCTCTAAACATATTTCAATTCATTAATAAAAACTAAGAGGTGTTTTAGACCCTACCTTAAGTCCAACGCTAGTTTGTGGCAGCCTTGCTCCAACAGCTTCAAAGAGTATCCTTTTAATAACCTGCAAACACAAAAAAGCACACATCAAAGAACACCTGCATAGCTAATATATTAAATCATGTTCATCATAGTGATCAAGGAGTCTATGAAATAAACCATTAAACACAGCTTATTGAGAAAAATAAACTTGATTGTATTAACTTTGAGAAAGAAGAACTTTACAACCTTGGTGCCTTGATGCTGTAAAAGCTCTTCCCAGGGTCTAGGCAGGAATCTCCTCTACTTTGACAAGCCTCACGCTCTCCCAAATGAGATTAAAAGGTATGTGATCTTTCCTCTCAAAATCTCAATTAGGAAGACTAAGCTCCAACAGCATATACCCTCAAAAATATTCAGCTTTCAACATCCCAAGTAACCAACCCAAAGCTTCATTTTATAGTGCAAAGGAAGGAGGTTACAGGTCCACCATTGAAGGGATAGAGTCCTTCTTCAAGGGGATAAGCTCCTCACATCAAGGGGTTAGCTCCTTAAAGAATGGGATGCATGCACTGTCAAGGAGCGAACGTGCCAGCGCAAGATTCCCTCTAGAAGCTTCCAGAATTGACTCAAAGTGAGTTTTGAAGAATAAACTTGCGCCTTTTTAACTTTTATAGGGGTTCGCACCCATACATGTAGATACAGAGCGGCCAGGTGCGCAGGGAACATGACCAGTGGGTGCGGCACCACAGGTAATGCTAAGAGAAAGTGCGAAACCAGAGTTTTAGAGATTTTTAAGGACTTTCTCTCATTTTCAAAGCTTGATATGTAGCACTGAGCTTTAAGACTTGCAAAGGAGGTATGTATGAGTGGTGATAGACTCACACAATTTACAGAAAGTCACGGTGACAATTTTTCGTGTAGCAATTAGTGAGGGTTCAAATAGTCTCAAGCAGTCTGCATTCACAACTAAGTAGATGTGCATGAAAGCTGGTAGATCAAGGTGAAAATAATTTTGACCAATCTTCTCAAGTATTTTGAAAGGTCCTTGCTGATATATAGCCAAACTTGGTCACCAACTTGGAAACTATGCTCGATCCGATGCTTGTCATGCCTTGCCTTGTATTTGGCTTGGCTCTTTTCCAGCTGTTCTTGTACTGCCTGGTGGATCTCTTGGATTTGTTCACTGAACCTAGTTTCCCTGTCCACATCACTGTTTCCATCAACTGTGGTGTCTTTACCAAAGACAAAATCCAAATGAGACCTTGGTGTGAAACCATAACAGGTCTCAAAAGGAGATCTCTAGGTAGAAGAATGTTTTTCTCTTTTGTAAGCATGCTGCGCATAACACAAATGTTCATCCCAAAGCTTAGGATGTTTGCTGCAATATCGTCTAAGTAACTAGATCACTGTCTTGTTAACTAATTCTGTCAGGCCATCAATTTGTGGATGAAAAGCTGTGCTTTTCTTTAGTTTGGTGTCCATCAGTTCCCACAGACTTGACCAAAACTTCCCCACAAATTGGGTGTCTCGATCAGATACAATGGAAGTGGGTAGTCCAAAATGAACCCAGACATGTTAAAAGAATAGTTTTGCAGTTTGTTCAACTGTAATCTATTTATTATAAGGTATCAAAATACACATTTTGCTGAACCTATCCACAACAACATATAGATAATCATGACCTTTCCTAGATTTAGACAGTCCTCCAACAAAATCCATGGAAACACTTTCCCAAAGGTCAGAAGGAACTGGTAATGGAGTGTACAAGCCTAGTTTTCTATTGCTGGGCTTGCTTTTAGCACACATAGTACGCCCTCTTACATATCTAGAAACTGTCTCATTCATTTTTGGCCAATAACAAAATCTTTGCAGCTGTGCAACTATTTTACTTACCCCAAAGTGACCTGATATCAGAGAAGTGTGTGCTTCTTTAATTATCTTTACTCTTTCAGTTTGTGAAATGCATAACTTCCCACAATCGTATAAGAGTTGGTCCTTTACATGATAATCCAATTCTTCTACTCGTTTGCCTTGACTTAAAGTTGCATATACATCTTTAAAGTCTATATCTTGAGCATATTGTTCAAGGTAGCTTTCATGTAGCACAAAATTATGCTTAAGTATAGTAGATGCATTTATAATGGGTTTAGATAGCATATCTACAACTTTATTATGTATGCCCTTTTTATATCTGATGACTAAATGAAACTATTGTAGAAAATCCATCCATCTATAGTGTCTTGATTGCTGCAATTTAGTTTGGGAGTGTAGGTATTGAAGTGGCTAATGATCAGTATGTATCACTGTCTCTTTTCCCATTAAGTAATGTTTCCACTTTCTCACACTCTGTACTAATGCATACAATTCTTTATCATATGTAGGATAGTTAAATATTGCAGGATTAAAAGTCTCAGAATGATAACATATGGGTTTACCGTGCTATGTCAACACTGCTCCCATGGCATAGTCACTAGAATTTGTTTGGATCTCAAATGGTATTTGAAGATCAGGCAGTGCTAGTATAGGTGTTGTACTAATCTTTTCTTTCAAGGTGTCTAAGGCCTTTTGCTGTTTGCCTCCCCACTGAAACACCTTGTCCAATGTTAAAGCATGTAAGGGAGCTGCAATTGAGGAAAAGTTAGAAATGAACTTCCTCCAATATTGTGCTACTCCTAAGAAGCTTCTAACTTTTGTAGCAGATTTGGGTTTCGGCCAGTTTACAATGACTGCTACCTTAGAGGGATCTATCTTCAATTCACCCACCCTTACTATATGACCCAAATAATTTAGAGATTTTTTCTCAAATTCACATTTTGAGAGTTTAACATGAAGTTTTTCTCTTTTCAAAACATCTAATGTATGCTTAACATGATTTAAGTGTTCTTCCCATGCTTTGCTAAAAATCAGAATGTCATCCAGATACACAAAAACAAAATCATCAAGAAAAGGTCTGAGTACATCATTCATTAATCTCATGAAAGTAGTAGGAGCATTAGTTAAGCCAAAAGGCATAACCAGCCACTCGTACAATCCCTTCTTTGTTTTGAAAGCAATCTTCCATGCATTCTTGTTCTACAACTCTGCCTGATGGTATCCACTGTGCAAGTCTAGCTTGGAGAAATAAACAAGTTCCTTCAGTTGATCTAAAGATCATCTATGCGAGGAAGGGGATAATGATTTTTGATTGTTATCTTATTCAGTGCTTGATAAAGTAATCAATGCACATTCTCCATGAGCCATATTTCTTTCTCACCAAAACGATTGGTGACCCACATGGCGATGTGCTAGGGCCGATGAACCATTTCTCGAGCAACTCCTACCACCTTCTTCTTGATTTCAACATTCTCTAAAGCAGACAACCCGTACATTCCAATGTTAGGCAATGGAGCATCTTGCTGCAAATAATATCATGTACTATTTCCTTTTTGGGTGGTAGACCTTTAGGTTCTTGAAACAAGATATCATACTCTGAAACAACCTTTTCTAAATCAGCTTGTTGTTTAGCATTACTACCCTCAAATACATTGGTTTTTTAGGTTTCTTTTCCTTTACAACCATCAGTAAGAATTGTTTGCATGAATTTATCATTCTTTTCATTTGCCCTGAGTTTATGAGAGTATAATTATTCTTGAGCTTATGAGCTCTTACAAAGTATTCGATCCCATCTTTAACAAGTAGATACTTGTTCCAAGCTCTATAGAAAATAGCTTTTCTATCATACAAGTAAGGACTTCCTAAAACAATTCCACATATATCCAAAGGAATTATGTCTAACTCAACCTCATTTGCAAATGCTGACCCAAAAGAAAACTTGAGTTTGCACTGTCTAGTCACTTGTAGTTGTGCTTTATCATTCAACCATCCTAATGGGTATGGTTTCTTGTGAGGTGTAGTTGCTAATCCCAATTTCTTTACAATTGCTTCAGAAATTAAATTTACTTGTGAGCCACTATCAAAAAAAGTATCAATCTTTTGATGTTTGGAAATAACTCGAATATGAAAAAGCTCATGTCTTTTTCTCTCTTTCTCTTCATCAATGATAGATTGTGCAAAATTACTAGTAGATGCTTCAGAATTCTTACCTTTTATACATGTAGCTGCAATGGCTATTTCATCTTCCGAGTCTGACCCCAAATCTTTCCGAATACTTACAATAGTCTTCTTATTCTTTCCCTCGAACTTCTTGGGTCTCAGCTCTGGATGCAGAATCCAACAATGCTCATCATCATGCCCATCCTTTTTACAATGACTGCATGAAGCTTTGCTCTTCTGTACAATTTTAGCCTTCCTTAGTTTCCATTTCTGGTTTCTTTTCTCCTTGCTCTTGCTTGCAGTGGGTTGGGATGGTCCTCCAACTTCTGGACTTCCATTCTTTCCTCTAGCTTCTAGATGAGTAGCTTGTACATATACCTCATCTATACCAGTGGGATTAAACATGAGGATGGTGTGCCTCATGTAGCTGTGTACTTCAACAGAGTCTCTGGTGAGTCTAATGAGATTCCTAGAATCAATGCTCTCTTTATAAATTCTTGAGTGTACCCTTGCACACTTTTCCCTTTCAACTATTGAAGAGTTTGCCAACTCATCATGGCTTGTTGCATATAGGCCAATGGATAGAATTTCTTTTTGATTGCAGAAACAAATTCACTCCAGACAGAGATAGTCTTACCATGTCTTTTCATGTCAGCTTGGGTTTTGTCTTCCCTCCAAACCAAGGCAATGCCTCCAAGGCGTAGCCTTTCTAGCTGAATCTTGCTTTTGTCTGAGTTGATATTCTGCACTCTGTAATACACATCAATTTGTCTAATCCAATTGTCCAACTTTTCTGCATTCAACTCTCCATCATATACAGGTAAATCAAATTGGACATCTAGTTTGGTCAAATCTTCTTTATTTTTGTTTTCGGGGCTGTTAGGAGGTGTGAGAAAGCTTTCCACTTTCCCTTTTCCTTTGGAGTGGTCATGGAAATGAGACTCATCTTCTCCTTTGTCTTGCTTAGAGCCTGATGAATCTTCCTCCTTATGTTTTCTAAAGTTCCTATACATTTCTTCTACCATGGACTTTATGGCTAGGAAACTTTCTATGAATTGAGGGTTTGGCCCCATAGAACCTTCCTCTGACATTGTCCTCCGAGGATAGACTCTCCCAATTTCAGGATTAGTTTCGACCAACTCTCCTTCGCCTAATTTGAGCTTTGATCTAGTAAGCACTCAATAGCTAAGCCAACACAAGCTCGTCTAACCTTTACAGCCTAAAGCTCTGATACCACTTGATCTGAAAATCACTCTTGAGTGATATCAGTTAAAGAATTATTGAATGAAGGTATTACAGACTCATGTGATGGTGTGTGTCTATGTCATCTTAGGCAACAGATTGATCAGATTGAAAAATACACAGACAGCAGAAAATGGAAAACAGTAAGAGAAACACAGTAAGAAAATACAAGAACACAAAAAATTAATAAGGAGTTCACCCTATCCTCTAGGGCTACGTATCCGATATAGCTCTCAGTGGTGGCCTTCTTTTATTGCGCCTTTAAAGCAAAGATTTACAATGAGTAGCTCAAGTTGAGTCTCATGAAACAAAAATGATGCTTGGTATGGTGGTTCTTGGATTCCCCAAGCCACTAGAGTGCACAAAATCTTTTCCTCTCCAAGTCTTGACCTCTTTGGTCTGTAATGGGAGGAGCCCAATGTGATTCTCAATCCCTAACAAATCCTCTCAGGGATTGCTTGAACCTCTCAAGCTTTCTGTCTGATTGATGCTGCCTTAGGCTGCAGGTCAGCTCGACTCTCTGTCTTTCTGCTTCTTGCTTCACTGTCTCTTCTTTTCCCTGTCTTCACTCTCTTCTCCTCTCCATGTCTTCTGTTTTGATTGTTCATGGCTTAAAGCTAATTTGTCTCACGACTATTCGATTCCTCTTCTGCCCCCATCAGATCACCTATTGCTGCTCACTTGGAGTCCTCTGTCTCTACGTCATCGTCAACAGCTCACAGGGAGTGGCCACTTATCCTCTCGCGAATTACGCCAGCTCTTCCTCAACGGTTTAGTTTTTTCGGTTACGTTATGCAACGACTCATCTGCCAACTCAGCAGTCAAATCAGACTTCAGAATTCTTTATGTCGTAGCTTAATCCCCTATCAAATCTGGTTACTTCATCAGGCATGATCTTCGCCGTCAGATCTGGAGCCTCCAGATCCTATGCCATTCGCTCATTTAGCACGGTTGACCTGCTCGACTGTTAGCACGCGATGAGCGGTGGTTTTCTCTCTCATCTGCCTGCCACGTGTCGAGAATTGAATGGAATCACTCGTTTTTATCCAAATCTACTTACCACCCAAGTGTGCCCTTGATATACTGTCGGTTTTGGAGTGCAGGTCTTGCCTTTCGCCTTAGTGCTTTCCCCATGATTTCCCGGCTTCCATGTGACTGAGCGCTTCGAGGCTATTTCCTTTTCGAGGGGTTTTGTCCAGCAATGCATGATTATCACGCATCATAAATGCCCTCTATTTCTCGATCTGGGCTTCCCCATGCCCAGTTTTGCCTCCTACGTGGTCTCCATGGGCCTCGGTTAGCGCACTTTGACTGAGGTCCTCGTCGTTCCTCGCTAGCTGCAAACTGCCACTGTCAGAGGTCTTCCTAATCACTCTTTGTTCACAAATTCAAAGTCTATCCTGTTTTGATACAGTCATGGCATCTTGATTATTTTTCATGGATCCAATTCGGATCAATTACCTTGAAGTGCTTTTGGTTTTAAGTTAACATTTGCATGCCATGAGTGTCCTCTCTATCTCTAGGTACCGCAGTTATTGAGCATCTCTCTAGTAGTCACAATTAACATGGCTTCCAAGAGAGCATCAAAGGAAATTGTTGAGAGTAGTACTGGGGAAGTAGTTGAGTAGGTGTTAGTTAACTTGCTAGTTTATGCAGACACTAATCTATTCATTGAGAAGGGCACTAAGTTGACATGGCAATAGATCAAGGATATCTTTGCATATGACCTCAAGGAGGACTTAGAGGACCGATAGGTTTATATCAATATCCAAAGACCATAATTTTACAAGATTGCATGTAGGTACCCCATGTTCCCATGTGAAAATATTATCAGCTGGATTTTCTCACACACAGATCCAGAAACTATGACAATGAATAGTGCCAATGGGATAGAGCTTGCCACTTTCAGGGTGGAGAACTATCATCAGATGTATCATTTACCTCAGCCATTGAGGTGCATGGACACACTTTTATATGCCACCCACAACTAGGTGAACACGAGAGATATAGTCAAGTTTTAGGTGAAAGAGCCATCAAAGTTCAGACAAACACCCAATCATGTTTACATGACAAAATATCTCAAGAAGTCCTACTAGTTCTTAATCATCTTCGCATGTTGAGTATATAGTCAAAAGAGCACCGAGACCTTTCTTGAAGGTTGGGTAGTTGTATTGGACTAGTTGACGAGTGATGGAAGTCCATTGAATTGGTCAGACTTGTTGGCTTATTAGTTGAAATTCCATGTGACTGACACCCAAAATCTGACCAAGATGAGAAAATGAGATTATACATGTTTTCATATTTACTGGATGCAATCTATGCGTAACACCATTTTCCTGGCATGAGCTAGACATGGACACTGAAAGAGGCTACCATCAATATTTATTGTAAGTTTCTTTTCGACTACAACTACTGAGGAGTAATGGCAAGGCTAATTGACCATTTCATCATCCCATTGTACAAGATGACCTTTGAGTGAGATCCACCTTGCATGTCCCAAGAAACGATGGAGGCGATACTTAACATTGCTTATTGGTATGCCTCACTAGGTGGCACCTTCATTAGAGTGTTTGGTGGACATGAGGCTCTACATGTTCTACCAAGGTATGCCATAGACAAGCTGGACATGCAATAGGTCTCATATCACCTCTCCACAAGGTTATCATTAGGGATGCAAAGGAAGAGGAAGGAAACATGGCCCACTCTTCCTTTGCAGATCATATTTTACGAGATTAAGCTCTTCAAAGATGTCGATGCCAAAGCTAAGGAGATATTGAAGTTCACGTTCAACACGAAAGGCTTCAGTCCATATGATTTCCATGGTATTTACAAGAACCATTGTGCGAAGGTGTACTATCCATGGATCCATGAGACATTTCAATGGCACGAGGAGGACCCTAGGAGATACTGTTACAATGAATCCAAGATCTATGAATCAGTTAGTATAGCCACAACTTGGAAGGTTTATCTGTAGGAAAAAGGAGTGTAGGAAGCAACAACAACAACAGAAATAAGTAGCAATCAAGTGCAGGACAAAGGTAAGAGGAATATTGCGAAGAAACCAGAGGCTAATCAAAGCTACAAGATGAGAGTATATCCTATCACTGAGAAATAAGCTTTGGCAACAAAGGAAAAGAGGCAGAAGAGGATAAAGAGGGAAGAGAAAAGGAAGAAAGAAAAGCAAAGGATGGAGGATGCAATTTTTTTTTGTAGGAAATAGAGCATAAGTTGAAGGAAGAGAAGGAGCTGAGAAGGAGAGAAAGGGAAGAGAAGAAAAAATAGGAGGAAGAAGAAAGGAAAGGCACAATGACAGAGAAAACAACAACCATACAGGTTGAGGAGTCATAATAGCCAGAAACTAAAGAAGAAGGTGAATAGGTGGAGGATTGAGATCTTGCTTAGTAGATTGAGCAATTGATTGAAGTGATAAACATGTGCTGCAAAATGAAGACACCGACGTCATGCCAAGAACACCCGAGGTCACCTCTCAATCTCCTCCACCTCCAGTGTCAGAACTGGTCCCAAGTGAGAAAGGAGAGGATTTTATCTTTGATGATGATTCAATTATGGATGTGTACAATCTTTCATCCGATGAGTTGCAGAAGAATATTTTACAGGCACAAAGGAAACACTTTCTAGATGATCACGCATTACCTGCATACATGAATGAAAGGGTGATAGTTTGAGATTTTATGATAGCATCTAGCTACCATTTCTGATGCCACCTTGGCCTATGTAGGAGCAAAAATATCTAATGTTAAGTTATTTTTGAATGAGAATGAACAAGTGAAAACAAACTTGTAGGTGGCCAGGAAAGAGGAAGAAAAACTAAGAGAGTAGAGCAAAATTTCCGTAATGGAAGAGATGAGGAAATCAATACTTGATGAAGTATCAACACTTGAGACTACCATGAAGAATCTCTATGACAGATTTATCACCATGCATAAAGAATTTTTCCATGTGCATGGCTTACATTAGTAGAGAAAATTTTTTGTTCAAACTCTTAGGGACATACATGATTCCATCACACATGTACAAGAGTGGAAAATGTGGTACAAAGGGGCCCCGCTTCACTTGCCAAAGATGATGAATCCTTAGGTAGAGATGAAGAAAGCAAAGGTTTGTATGTTGATCAAGAACTATGAGCAGGTCACCCCATTTGTCACCAACATACAAGAATGATATACACGATTGTATAAGAGTTTGGAAGTCATGGTAAGAACACACATGAACCAAGTTTGGCTAGATATTGATAGGTACATGGAGTAGCTAAGGCAAGAGTCCAATAGGGATGACTTGGATCTCAGTGCACATAACATTCAGAAGTACATTGGTGGCCCCGTCATGGTCAACACCATGTTGCACATGCTTCAGGATGAGCTGGATACAGGTTCGAAGACCATATACATAGATGCTATGGAGGCAAGAGTCCTCTATCAGAAAGACACCATCAAGCAATTTGGGGACATCATCTCATAATGCCAAGCTTGGAATGAGTACGTGCATGAGCAACACCAAGTGGAGGTTTCCAAGTTGGTCTTTCCCCAAACGTTGGAGTCATAGTGTTTTGTCTTGTTAGGCTATCTCTAACCTATTTTGTCTCACATGGGTACATGTGGAAAATGTAATATTATTTGTAAATGTGTTGTAAGTGAAATCCCAAGTGTCATTAGTGGAATATGAAAGGTCATCATATTATGTAATGATTTATTTGTAAGGAAGTTGAAGAGTCATGAGGGTAGTCAAAGAGTCACAAAGGGGAATGTCAAGGGTTACCCCACGCTTTTTTATAAATAGAACCTCATAACTCATAGAACAAACATTTGGGAGCTAAGCTTTTGGCTAGGCTTAGGCTTAGAAAAGGCTTGGGGAATCTTGTGACAAGCCTTGGCTTCTCCATAGCGTAGAGAGAGTATACTTCTTTGGAGGAGTAGGTGTTCTTAACTATAATGTTCCACTATTGGGGCTAGTGGCTGTTAATGGTGTATGTATGGATGGAATTTTCACTTATAATAATAATAACAGAGCCAACACACATTCATGCATATGTTTTTATTATAGTCGGACTATTCTGGTTTCTTTAGAAATGTATGTTTTTTAGCTTACACATTTTCTTATGAAATACTTTGTATGCAATTGTATGAGTATTGTTAGATGCGTGTTGTTGGATTAACTTGTCACTTTAATTTGTAGGGTATTCCACATTTTAGCTTGTGATTTCTTTCCGCTTGTGTGTTCCTTTTAGAATGAATACTATTATAGAATTATAAGGGGAACACTTCCTTTTCCCCTCTGTGTGTTAGAACCCCCATGAATATCACTTGACTCACTGCAAGGTCACACACTTGCTTCAGCCCAAAGTTATCATACTTATTTTTGCACGTTATCGTAGTCAAGACATTACATTACCACTCATTGTTGGGACTCCTACTCCAAACGGTCTCAGGTCTAGTTGGGACTTATTACTGGGGATATCTCCTGAATGTTGGTAGGTCCAACATAGTCAACATATCCTCTCCATATTATGGAACATATATGAAATTTCTGAGGCATCCTTAGTTCATATATCATAAGGGTCCAAGCTCTGTAGAAAGAGAATTTGCAGAGAATTTAGAAGAGCAGAGACTTTATGAAAAAGGAACATAAACTTTGTAAAGAGGAGCTTATATCTTAGCACTTGTAGAATTCCAATTTTACTTTGATTTTGAAAAAATTCTCTAAGAAGAATGTTGCTGGGTTTTTCCCTCTTGAGGGTTTTCCGAGGATATATTTTTTTTTCTTGTTTGTTGTGCATTGTGATCTTGCTCCATTTATTATATAATTTCTTGATGAAGAATAAGAGAAGATAATAAAACAAGTAACATAATATTCACAAGTAATTATCAAGATAAATAATTCCTCATTACTTTGCAATTTCTAACATGGCATCAAATCTTTGGTGAAGGAAGGGACTAAAGAAGATCACTTTTTGAGATTGAGATTCTGTAGAAAAGAGACATATTATAATATGGTCTATATCTATGGCATCTGCAATGAAATCCAAGAAAGAGTTACAAGGAACATCAAATTTTAGAACCTAGAAGACAAGGATTGATCTTATCTTTGTAAGAAGCAAAGTTTTGGATATCTTGAAAGGAAAAATCAAAGAACTATAAAATGATGAAGGGAAAGAAAAGTTCAAGGAGAATGACTTAATTTCCATGAACGTCATTATGGATTTAGTTAAAGACAATCTAATTCCTTATATTTCCAACCTAGATACCTCAAGGAAGATGTATGATGATCTCTCTAAAATGTTTACAATCAACAATATTGGTCAAGTAGCAAGCTTGAAGCATGAGCTTTGAGATGTTAACATGACAAAAGATGACATTGTGTCTTCATATTTTGTAAGGATCTCTTAGCTAAGAGATGAAATTAAAGAAATTGGTGAAATCATCCTTGATAAAGAACTTGTAATTTCAATGCTTTCAGGGTTACCTAGATTCTAGAATGCTTTCACATGCGGTATAATAGTAGGAAAGAGGATCCATCCTTTGAAGAATTATGGAAAACTTTCTCTAAAGAATAAACTAGAATTACATTAATGGAAGGAAACAAAGAAGAAGAAAATTCTATCTTTGATGCTTATGCAACTCACTTCAAGAAAAAAGGAGAAAGTAAGAGATTTAGTTTTCAAAACAAAGGCTCAAGTAAAACTCCTTCTCAATATAGGAAGAAAGAGTTGTCAAAAGTTAAATGTTTCCATTTCCATAAGTTTGGTCATTATAGAAACCAATGTCTTGTGAAATTAAATGAATGTAGGAAAAGAGAAAGAGATGAGGTTGCTATTGAAGATAAACAATAAAAGAAGGCCAAAATAGAAGGTTATGATGTCAAAGATTTATACCACTGAACAAGAGAAGCTTTAGGGTTTTTAGGAGTTTTTGACAAAACCCTAGTGTAGTCTATCCCATGTGTAAAAATATATTTTAGGTTTTTGACTTTAAGGTTTCTGAGAAAAACACTAATATGGATCATGGCTTATCCATAATTGACTTCAATTTTTTTGTATAAAAACCCTAGATTAAACCATTTTATGTGCAACAATGGTTTTGATTTCTAGGGTTTGTGAAGCTAGAAAGTCTTGATAAAAGAATTCCTAGGGTTTTGGACAAAACCGTAGGATGAGTTATTGAAATAAATAATTTTTTTAATGATGTCTAGATCGATGATGTTGAGGAGTAAAAGATCAAGACAGAGTTGTTGTTTTTCATAAAATATAAGTGGTATATCTCCCTTTTCTTACTATTATTGATCTCTTCAATAAAACTAGTGTCTTTCTTTATTTTCATTTCTTGATTGTAACTATTATTTTGTGATTTTCTTGGAGAGGATTGCAGGTACATACTATATAATTTCTGGTATAGAAGAAGTTATAACATCAAAACAAAGTCTGTGACAAGTCCTTTATTCAGAGGGAGCTTCAAATGGATTTTTGAATCTCGAAAGGGATTTGGATTTAGAGGGAGCATTAATGAGATAACAATAGGGGAAAGCATTCTCTAGAAGAATGTCTTTGACTATTGTTGAGGGTAAACATTCTCTAGAAGAATGTCTCTAACTATTGTTGAGGGTAAACATTCTCCTATTTGAAGAAAAATGGTCCTTAAGGCATATTTATTGAGAAGATTAGGTTTCTTTATGTGTTTTCCCAATCACTCCATAAGACTGGGTGCCTCTGTTAGGCTCGATTATTTGTTGTGTGAGCCTTTTGGCCTAGAGTGAGGCTTGTGATGTTAGGGTTTGACCAAGATAATGAAAATACTATGATGTAAGGACCCTTTAGGGTTGACCTTGTGGTGTGAGGATTTGAATGTCCTCTAGGGTTTGGCCAAGCCTGTGTAGCTAGAACAAAAATGTTTCTAGAGGTTTGACCTTGGTGATGGCAAACCTGTACTGGTCTGTATACCATGAGGTTGAGATGCCAACTAGATCATGGTAAATGTTTTTGTACCTTAGGCTACGTAGCTTGTATGATGGTACATAGAGTTATGGTACCTTATGATGAATAGTATATATGATGGTATGTAGGGTTGGTACCTTGGAAGTAGCCTAGATGGTACCTAGATCCATGTAAGATGTTGGATTGATACCTTGGAAGTAGCCTAGATGGTATCTAGATCCTTGAAACAATATTTAATTGGGTTGATACCTTGGCAATAGCATATGATGGTATCTATATCCCTGTAACAATATTTTATTGGGTTAATATATTTACAATAGCCTAGGTGGTATGTAGATCCCTAGAAAATAATGTCTTTTGCATTGGCACCCTGGATATCAGAAAGGAGATATTATAATTGAGACCTTAGTTGAAGAATAGTTTTGGAGGAAGCTAAGTCGAGCAGGTCCCCCCCAACATCTTGTTCAAATCTCTTTCAAGTGAGATTGTTTTGTTTTAGGCCTAGGATGAGGCCTTTAAAGTTTCACTTAGACTATGTACGTAGATGAGTTGTTTGATGGTGAACCACGATCATGTTATAATATCACAGGATAATGGTACTATGAAATGTATAACCTTATTATTAAAGAAATATCTCAACAAGGTATATAGATAGTCATTATTAATGCCTCCCTCGCTAAGAGGGAGCATTGGAAAATGCATCTATGGTTGGTCTTCATAATTGTTATTTGTTTATGTATTTTATAACACAATTCTTCATGCTTGTATCAGTAAAAAAATATTTTGTAACTCATGTTCTTAATGACATTAAATTACTATTTTATTTGTAATTCAAGTAGCCTCCACAGTGCCAAGTCATCCTACAAAGTGTTTAGGTTGTCTTTCCCTTATGTGACATCAGTTCAGACCCCCAGATGACTATAAAAGGAGCTCCATTCATTCTCATGAGGTGGTAATTCTATCTAAAACAATATAGCTCACATTTTATTTGTGAAAGATACTAGGATATGTCTGCTTTGACATACGAAGATCATAAAATAAAAATTTGAGGGACTAAACAATTCTTTTCCTGATTTCTATGGTCTATACGAATCTGAGTTCTTAAATTCATTCGAAGTTTGTCCTGGAGCACATAAATGAATATTGAAGATTAAATCCTTAAGCTCATACGAAGATCCTAAAAATATATCTGAATTCTGCTAAAGAAATTCGAAGTCTGTGATTAATGATTAGAGTTTTTTGGAAGTCCAAAAGTCTGCATTTTTTGAAGTCTATTCAAGTTCGGTGATCCTATGGAAAGGACTGAAATATGCTCTATGGTTGTGTAGAAGTCCAAAAGTTTGCATGTTGTGAACATGTACAAAGCTTGTGATTCTATCCATAATATGGAACATATAAGAAGTTTTTGGGGCATCCTTAGTCCAAAGATTATAAGGGTCCCATCTTTGTAGTAAGCAAATTTACGGAGACTTTAAAAGAGTAGATACTTTGTGAAAAATAAATAAAAACTTTGTAAAGAGGAGCTGAGATCTTAGCACTTGTGGAATGCCAATTTGACTTTGATTTCTTTTGTTGATTTGGAGAATTTCTCTAAGAAGAAGGTTGTTGGGCTTTTACCTCTTGAGAGTTTTTCCAAGATAATTTTTTGTCTCTTGTTTCTTGCGCACTATGATCTTGCTTCGTTTATTATATATTTTCTTGATGAGGAATAAGTGAAGATAATAAAAGAAGAACATAATATTCATAAGTAGATATCAAGATAAGGAATTTATCATTAATTTGGAATTTCTATCATGGTATCAAAGATTTGCTTAAGGAAGGCATTGAAAAAGATCACCTTTTAAGATTGAGACTCTGTTGGAAAGAGACATATTCTAATATGATATATATCTATGGTAGTCACAATTAAATTTGAGAACAAGTTATAAGGAGCTTCACATTTTAGAGCTTGGAAGACAAGGATTGATCTTATCCTTTCAAGAAACAAAGTTTTGGATATTGTGAAAGGAAGAATCAAAGAACCATAAGATAATGAATGGAAAGAAAATTTCAAGAAGAGTGACATAATTTCCATGAGTCCCATTTTGGATTCAGCCAAAGAAAATCTAATTCATTATATTTCAAACCTAGAAACCTCAAATAAGATGTGTGATTCTCTCTCTATACTGCTTACAATCAACAATATTGGTCAACTAGCAATCTTGATTAATGAGCAACGAAATGTCAAGATGACAAAAGATGACACTGTGTCTTCATATTTCGTAAGGATATCTTGTCTAAGAGATGAAATTCAAGTAATTTATGAAATCATCCCTAATAATGAGCTTGTATTTTTAGCACTTTTAGAGTTACCTAGATCCTAGAATGCTTTTGTAGTCGGCATAAATAGAAAGAAAGAGGATCCATCCTTTCAAGAATTGTGGAAAACTTTCTCTTAAGAAGAAACTATACTTACACTAATGGAAGGAAACTAAGAAGAAGAAAATTCTATCTCAAATGCTTTGTTTGATGGTGAACCAAGATTAAGTTATAGTATCATAGGAAAATGATACTATGAAATGTATAACCTTATTCTTAAAGAAACATCTCAACAAAGAATATCTAGATAGTCATTATGAATATCTCTGTAGCTAAGAAGGAATATTGGAAAATGTAGCTATGGTCGGTCTTCACAATTGTTATTTGTTTATGTGTTTTGTATCATGATTCTTCAAGTTGGTCAAAATACATTTTATGTCATGTTATTCATGAAATTAAAATACTATTTTAATTGTAATTCAAGTGGCCTCCATAGTGCTAAGTAAACCTCCAAAGTGTTTTGGTCGGCTTGCCCTTATGTTCCACCTGCTCGAACCTCCAAATGAATATAAAGGGAGCTCCATTCATTCTCAGGTGGTAATTTGATGTAAAAATTTAAATCTCACATTTTCTCTATGAGAGATACTAGGATATGTATACTATCTCATACAAAGATCATCAAATAAGAATTTGAGGGCTTGAACAAGTCTTTTCCTTGTTTCTATGGTTTGTACAAATATGAATTTTAATTGAATTCATTCTAATTTTGTCTTGATGCACATCAAGGAATATTGAAGATTCAAATACTTAAGATCATTTGAATATCCTAAAAGTATATCTAACATTTGCTAAAGAAATTCAAAGTCTATGATTAATGGTCAGAGTTCTGTGGAAGTCTGGAAGTCTGCATTTTGTGAGGTCTGTTCAAGTTCAATGATCCTGAGGAAAGGATCAAAATATTCTGTGTGGTTGTGTGGAAGTCCAAAATTATGCATGTTGTAAAAAAGTCTAAATCCTGTGGTCCTATCCATAATCTAGAACATGTATGAAATTTTTGAGGCATCCTTAGTCTGAAGATCATAAGGGTCAAAGCTTTGTAATAAGAGAATTTGCAGAGGCTTTAGAAGAGCAGAGACTTTGTTAAAAAGGAAGAAATAATTTGTAAAGAGGACCTAAGGTCGTAGCACTTGTGGAAGGCCAATTTGACTTTAATTTCTTCTATTTATTTGAATAATTTCTCTATGAATAAGGTTGTCAGGTTTTCCCTCTTGAGGGTTTTCCCAGGATAAATTTTTGTCTCTTGTTTCTTGTGCACTGTGATCTTGCTTCATTTATTTTATAATTTCTTGATGAAGAATAAGTGAAGATAATAAAAGAAGAACATAATATTCACAAGTAATTATCAAAATAAGGAATTCCTCATTACGTTGGAATTTGTATCATGGTATCACAACTTTGGTGAAGGAAGGGACTGAAGAAAATCACTTTTTGAGATTGTGACTTTGTTTAAAAGATACATATTCTAATATGATATATATTTATGGCATCCATAATGAAATCCAAGAACAAGTTAGAAGGAGCTTCACATTTTATAGCCTAGAAGACAAGGATTGATCTTATCCTTGAAAGAAACAAAGTTTTGGATATCGCAAAAGGAAAAATCAAAGAACCATCAGATGATGAAAGGAAAGAAAGTTCAAGGAAAATGTCATAATTTCCATGAGCCTCATTGTGGATTCAGTCAAATACAATCTAATTTATTATATTTCCAACCAAGATACCTCAAAAAATAGGTATTATGCTCTCTCTAAACTATTTATAGTCAACAATATTGGTCAAGTCGCAAGCTTGAACTTGAATGAGCAACGAATGTCAAGATGAAAAAAGATGACATCGTATCTTAATATTTTGTAAGGATATGTTGTCTAAGAGATGAAATTCAAGAAATTAATGAAATTATACTTGATAAATAACATGTGATTTCAAAACTTTGTGGCTAATACCTAGATCTTGGAATGCTTTCACAACATGTATAAATAATAGGAAAGAGGCTCCATCCTTTGAAGAATTGTGGACAACTTTCTCTAAAGAAGAAACTAGATTTACACTAATGGAAGGAAACCAAGAAGAAGAAAATTGTATCTCTAATTACTATGTGACTCGCTTCAAGAAGAAAGGAAAAAGTAAGAAATTTGATTTAAAAAAAAAAGGCTCAAGTAAAAATCCTTCCAACTAATGAAGAAAGACTTGTTAAAAGTTCAATGTTTCCTTTGTCACACCTTTTTTCATTATAGAAACCAATGTCTTGAGAAATTAAATGACAATAGGAAAAGAAAAAAGAGATCGAGTTTCTCTTACAAATGAAAAATCAAAGAATTCCAAAACTGAAGGTTATGATGTTAGATATTTATACTACTGAACAAGAGAAGGTTTAGGATTTTTAGGGGTTTTTGATGAAAACCTAGTGTAATCTATCCCATGTGAAAATATGTTTTAGGTTTTTGACTTTAGCATTTTTGAGAAAAACCCTAATATGGATAATGGCTTATGCATAATTGACTTCAATTTATTTTGGACGAAAATCCTATATGAAGTCATTTTATGTGTTGCAAGGGTTTTGATTTCTAGGGTTTACAAAGCTAGAAAGGCTTGATAAATAATTCCTATGGTTTTGGACAAAACCCTAGAATGAGTTATTGAAACAAAGAAAAACCCTAATGATGTCTAAATCAATGATGTTGAGGAGTACAAGATCAAGAGAGAGCTATTTTTGTTCATAAAAGACAAGTTCTCTATATCCCTTTTCTTACTATTATTGATCTCTTTAGTAAAACTAGTCTCTTGCCTTATTTTCATTGCTTGATTGTAACTATTATTTTGTGATCTCCCAAGAGAGTATTACAGGTACATAATGTAGAATTTATGAGCTTGAAGAAGTTATAATAAAAAAAAAAACTATGACAAGCCCTTGATTCAAAGGGAGATTTAGAGGGAGAATTAATGAGATAACATAAGGGAAGACATTCTCCAGAGGAATGGCCCAAACTATTGTTGAGGGTAAACATTCTCATATTTTAAGAAGAATGGTCCTTAAGGTCCAATTAATCAGAAGAGTAGGTTCCTTTCTATGTTGGCCCAGTCACTCTATAAGAGTGGGTTACTTTATTAGACTTGGTTACTTCTTGAGTGAGCCTTTTATCCTAGAGTGAATCTTGTGCTGTTAGGGTTTGACCGAGATAATGTCAACCCTATGATGTAAATATCCTTTAGGGTTTGACTATGTGGTGTGAGGATTTGAATGTCCTCTAGAGTTTGGCCAACCTTGTGTGGTTGGAACACTGATGTTTCGAGAGGGTTGACCTTGGTGATGGAAAACCTGTACTAGTCTATATACCATGAGCTTGAAGCACTGACCAAATCATAGTGACTAGTTGTTGTACCTTAGGCTAGGTATATTGTATGATGGTACATAGAGTTATGGTACCTTAGGCTGAATAACATGTATGATGGAACATATGGTTTATACCTTGGAGATAGCCTAAATGGTACCTAGATCCCTGTGAGATGTTGGGTTGATACCTTGGAAGTAGTGTAGATGGTATATATATAATGTGATTTTAATTGAGATGCATTATAAAGTTCATAGTGATTTATGCTGGAACTAAGCCTATTTTTCATTGTGTTCAAGATTTAAACACTAAGGATGGTGTTCCCCCAAGGAGGAGGGGTTTGTAATATTTTAGATTTTATTTCCTAGTTATTTTGAGCATTGTAAATTTAATTAAATGGATGGGCTAAGTTGGCGACATGGATTTTAGAGCTGAAGTGGAGGGGGGATATTGCTTGGGATGTGACTTGCTTGGTGGCAGCCATGGAGGTTGATAGGTGGCAAGAAAGGGATATGGGAATAAGTGGCATCATGGTAATTGGCCTATAATATTTTGGAAGGTAGACCAAGGGTGAAAAGTAAAAACCAACAAAAGAATCAAGGGACATGTAGACAACTGGAACTATGAGGATTGGTTAGAAAGGTATCAGGCCATACTAGAAAATAATGACAAGGGAGGTGGAATGGAAGGAAACAAAGGAAGGAGAGGAGGTAAATTGTTGGGGGGGGAGGCAACTTGAATAGGAGATCAGTTTTATATTCCTTGCAAAATCCTGTATTATTGAGTTCCAAAGGAAGCAAAGCAAGCATGTTAAGTGTTATAGGAGTTCGTTTTAATATGGTAAATTTAGAAATGGATGATAAAAGAAGTGAGTATCGCTAATAGAGAAACACATAGAATGTGTCACAACATAAGAGTCCTTATCTAATGGGTTTTGAGTACTCCAATAATTCTATTTGCGGCAGGAACATTTCACTGATCCATTAGATTTTAGAGTTCCAATGGATGAGGAAGTTTTATCATCTATTATGTTTTAACCGAAAGAACCTCAACAACTCGAACAAAGTGGAGCTATGGATAGTGGTTCATTTTCCAATAATATGGGCGAGATTTAGGAATTGGTCATAGTGGATATGAACATAAACATGCGCGTTGCAAAGTTTTTGAAGTGCTTAGGAGGGTTCTAAAACTCCTAACACTGGAAGTGAGCTTGAGTAGTTTTGGTATGGTGATTTTGATGAAGATGGAGAAGATTTTCCTCTGAAGTCGCATCCCATAATCAATCCCTTCACTCATGTTCTAGAATCCATCTTGGGAGAGACAACTACAAATGAATTTGGATGTAGTTCGTCTATGACTGTGTTGAAAATCAGAGTCCCCATCTCAGTTTCCAAGTCCTTCATTAGAGATAAGTATTTACTTCTACTTGTGCATCACTGAACACCATTCATTGATTTTATTAACATGGTTTCATCATATGGATAGTTTCTAGGTTAAAGTCGTGAGTGTAAATAATCTTATGTTGAGCTATAGGGTTTTTAAGATGTCCTGAAGCTATAGAGAACAACATTTTGTGTGGCTAACATGGCTAATATCTGCACTAAACTTCAAGGTTGCATTTCCAAATAAAGTTACTTGAATAGGTAAACATTATTTAAGGAACAATAGGGTATTAGTACTCTCATTCCTTACAAGTAAAGTAGTTTCTAACGTGTCCTTGAATTATGTGATGTCTTTTGTCATTTCAGTGCATAATCTAGTGATGATATAGGCTCTCACCTAATGATATGAAGGAGTGGCACGATCTTGCTTGTTTATACAATAATACCTTCATATGTTGATACGTGCTTTTACCAATCATGAGGATTGAATTTTTATATACATACCCATCATGGTCGTGTTTGTTTTAAATTAAAATATTGCTTGAAGTGTTAACCTCTAGATGAATGGATTCTGAATGCTCACTTAAATGATGTGTGTAATAGACAAAGAGATTATAAATTATTGAACTTGTATCCTTAACATATGCATAAAGGTTTGTGTAAATTACATGCTGTATCCATGAAGCTACAGGGGAAATGATCGGAAGGCATTGGTGTTAGGAAACCATAAGTAACATCAATTGAATAGTCCATATGTCATAGGGTTACTCTAGGGTCCATTAATATTTGAATGCAATCGAGATGTTCAATCGTATGATTGTAGGAATTTGTAGATATGGATAGTCTGCTAAATATTCTTGAGCACCTAAGTATGTAAGGCCTTATTTCCAATATAATGTAAAATCAGCGAAATCAACCCTATGTAAGACTTTGGGGATTAATTCCCACTTTCTTGTGGTTATCCAGGAATATGAAATGTTAATTTGTTAGGAATCATGCTAAATGCTCAGGGTGGTCCTTATAGGCTTGCATGTAGTTATTACAATGAGCATGAATGAGACATGGCTGCAGAATCCTTCTTCACATAATAGTATGTTGAGAGTATATATATGTGTGTGTGTGTGTGTTAACAAGTAGTGTCAACCCTGTAAACGTAAATATGGGCACATTTCGTGTTGGATTATCACATAAGAAATTCAGTTGAATGCAACACAATTTCATTGTCCACACAGTTTTGTCAAAATTTGGCTACACGGCTACAAAACATTGCACGAAACAAGGAAATTAGATGCATGCAATAGAATGGGTAGGAATATAATATGTTCAATGAATGTTATGTTTGTTGCAAAATAGTAAATTCAAAATTCATGAGTCACGAGATTAAATTCATGAAAAACAAAGGAGAGGTTAGGAAAATGTCTTTCAATCAAAGAGAAATTGTTTATTAGAATATCAAAAAAAAAATTATTATGCATTGACCTTGAAAATGGAAAATACCGCTTTAGGCAACTCACGAATCCAATCAGGAATAGACCTCTCATCTTTTTCAAAACAAATAGTACATTGCAGTTTTCTTGTAAGAAATGCCATTATCATGAAATCTACCCTTATATCTTCCAGTGAGCCAATGCTCGAACCAATGTTTCCAACAAATTTCTACCATTCCATTTTGTTTTTTTGTTTTGTTTAGTTTTGTTTTTGTTTTTTGTTTTTTTGTTTAGATTAGTTTAGTTTAGTTTTTTTTTTTTTTTTTCAAGTCTGTCATATCTATTGTTCCATTTTCTATATTTTTTTCCAAGAATTGCATGTGAGAACTTATGAAAAGTGAAAATTCAATATTAAAGTCCTTCATGGGGTATATTTATCTTAATAAAACTTCAATAGAAAATAATTCCAAAAGAATTAGAGTTTACCTTTTGAAGTATGACTATTCAAAGGCATAAAGGTGGGTGAAATTTAGGAAAATAAGGTCATCTCACCATCCTCTTCCCACCTTCATGAAAAACTTCTTCAAATCACTTACCAAAAATGAATATAAATAGTGTGCACCTTTTAGTATCTTGCTAGTGTTTTATATAGAACAAAGGCCTATGTCATCTACATTAGGAAACTCACCACACTTGATTCTATAGTTACAAGTGGGTACTCCCTTCCTGTTCCTACTAGAAAAACTTTAGACATTATATGTTCCAACCGTATTCAACTTCCCCGTTCCAATAAAAATGGCTTCTCCACATGTTAGTATGATTTAATCTCAGAATATTATGTTTAAAGACATTTCCAACCTCTCTACAAGTTCAATGATCTCTGGTACCCAAAACAAGTTGCAATTGCATTGGAAACTATATTTCTTGTATAGGAAATGATTAGGGACATCTCATTTGACCAGATAATCTTGATACAATATAAAAAATAGACCACCTAGGCATGTAAAGGAAATATAGTAGCCAATGTACCAATGAAATAAATTAGGCTATTGAGATCAAATTTTCCAATGATACAAATTTCCTTCTTGTTGATATGATTACATGACTAGCTTAACTGTCATTACTTTGTAGGTTTCATTAAATGTCAAAACTACCACTAATTGTCATGAAATTGAAAACATATCCAGATATGGAGGAATTTGTGTACCTCAACATAATTGATTGAGATGTCATGAAAAACATCCCTAAGCCAATAACAAAAAGGATCATCTAGAGAGAATGTTTAGTGACTAGTCATAATCTAGTTGCATAGAAAAATGTTTCTCATTTCATAGAAACAATATAACTTTGAAACTTGAAAGACAATTACAAAAACTTCTTATATCTATTTGGGTGATTGTCTCTTTGTTATTTCTTGTTCCTACTTCTCATATGTTTATGTGACACAATCACTACATCACATTCAACACAAAATCTTTGATACTATGCTTCCACATTCTCATATCACATCACTTCTACTCAACTGTGTTTTTGTTCACAACTGTGTCTTCCCATTGCCATTGATGATTGTGACGATCTAGCTATAAACTTCATTTTGTGAAACATAAGTTGTTGGCTTGAAAAACTCTGCCAAAAGATAAACTAACAATGCCTCTAAAGCCATGATATTAAACCTGGAATAGATTAGCCAATGAATTAGCAATTCACTAGATTCCACTCTTCAATTTAAATGCAGAGAGTACATTGTTTGTCCGATTTTGTTTCTTTCTCTTTTTACTCAGGAGATATTGTATTATTGCTAATCCCTATGATAGACTTAGTACCAATGAAAATGGTCAATGGTACTCTAGATAGTCTCATCAACTATCATGGTTAGGGATGTGATTATTCCAAGGAAAAACATAAAATAATAATAATAACACCATTTTGTTAATAACACGTTGAGTCTCAAGTTAACATAGTGATCACCCCTACTTACGTAAGGGGATGTATTACAATTAGAGCCTGGATGAAGACAATTAGAAAAATTAAGGAGAAATTACCACCCACTAATTTCTAATAGATTTTATGTAAGTAAAAAATCTAGGGAGAAAAGAGGTGACTATCTGAAAGTACTTGGAGGAAATTTTAAACTGTCACTCAAGCCATGAATTAAAGAACCAAAATATGATATGTTGGTGAGAAAAGTCAATGGATTAAAGCATTTGATTCAAGATTATATGAACACACATTTCTTTCAGATTGTGGATGAAGCCTATCAAATTTCCTTGAGAGTGGAAGAGAACATTGGCGTAAAAGAACAATAGAAATTTTGAGGAGGAGGACCCAGAGTTAGAGGCATAGAACATGTTGCTAGAGAAAATGAAGAGGGAAATTAATCCACTAGGAAAAGAGAAAATAAATGAGGAAATGACACTTGACGAGTTCAGAAGAGAAAAAGGTAAATACATTATTACTTGCTACATATTTGGAGTAGAGGGGCATGAGGCATCTGGATGTTTGGAAAAGAATAATGTAGGAACAAGATGTGAAGGTCCTATCATAGGTGACACAAGTAGGCGAGGAAACCATTATTGGTGAAAATTTAATGGTTCTTCAACAAAATTAAGGTGAGAATTTAATGTTATGAAGAGTGTTTCTTAAGCCCAAAAAGAAGACAATATAAGAATCTAAACAAAGAAGGAAGATTTTCAAGACTAAATGTAAGGTTTAGGGTAGATGTTGTAATTTGGTCATAGATGGTGGAAGTATTAGAAAATTTGGTATCCATAGAAGTCATATAGAAGTTAAATGTATTCCCCATTATGATCCATGCTAGGTTTCATGATTACAAGTAGAACAACAAGTGATTGTAACATATCAATTCTTATTAAATTTTTAGATTGGAAGCTTCAATGAAAAAGTCTTATGTGATGTAGAAGAGACGGATGCATGCCATGTATTTCTTGGAAGATACTAGTCATTTTATAGAGATTTTTTCAATTAAGGTAGTGTTAGAACTAATTTCTACGCTCTATAAATTTATGTAAACTTTAAAAATAAGCCATGGAAATAAGTGAACATATAAGAATTTTTTCCCAAGTGTCACTAACAAATATCCCTCTCCATTTGGGCTGGTGCTTTCTAGCCTCATATTGTGGGGGTGGAAGGGAGGGGGAGTGTGTTTCCCTAGTCTTCATTCTTGTTGTTTTGACTAGAAAAATTGCAATATATCATACAAAAAATTGTGAGATAATGAATATTTGTTCACCAAGTTAGTGGTCAAACAAGTATGTAAATATTCATAAATATAATGTGTGAAATGGTCCTTTGCAAATCAACCTTTAATATGGAAAAATAGAGTAAGAAAGTAGCCTATTTAAGTGGTTAATTTATCAAGTAAATAACTAAAATAACTCTTAATACATTGCATAAAATACCATTGAATCAAACAAGCGAGAGCGGGTGGATCAAAATTGAACTTTATTATGCAAGAGCGTAAATGTTGGCTACACCAAGATAATTATTATGGAACTTGAAGATAATTATATCCAAATAAAAAATAATAAGAGCTAGAAAAGAGAGGAAAAAATAATGGAGAGAAGATAGTTAGGTTTCTTGCTCAATTTGCATTGGTTGGACCTGAAACTGTCCTTTGGGCTCCACCTTCCACTTTGACCATGTGTGCTTGATGCTCAACTTATCTGTTACCTAATGTTGCATAAATTTTGGGTATGCTTCTTCTCATGTCCTTCATTGCATCAAATCCTTGGATGTGATGTACAATTCTCATTTTTACTTCTTTGTGTGGGCAATCCCTATACCTGTGCTCTCCACCACAACCCCAACACCTAATGGGCTGAAATATTGGTTTCTTGCTCAATGAATTAACTCTTTTTGGTTCAATATGAGCTAGTTGTGTTTGCTATTTTTCTTGAGAAATATTTTTAAAATATGAGGGTTTGAACCCCTTCTTCCTCTGTTCCATCTTTCTTCTTTTCCTATCATCCCAAGTCCTTTGGAAAACTGACTTATTTTTTACCCTGCTCATAGAGGTATTCTGCCTTCCTCATAGCTTCATCCAAAGTCTTTGGTTCATAAAATTTAATTTTGTCACCATAGAATGGTGATAATCCATTCACATATCTTTGTATCTTCAATTTTTCATCTTTGATAAAATAAAATACCTTAGTAACTCAATGAATTTTGGCCATATTGTTTTAATGTCATGTTGCCCAACTTGTGTTTGAAGAATTCTTCCATTTTCCTTTCATAATAGTGTTCAGATAGGTACTTCCTTTGTAAATAATTTTTAAATTTCATCCATGAAATCTTCTTTTTGTCCAATTGTTTTACTTCTTTGAGTTGCTCCCACAATAAATTTTCTTTCCCCTTAAGGTGATAGATGCTAATTTGTGCCTCTAAATTAGAGGAATAATAATGTAGCTGAAGATACTTCCTCATTTCCAACAACAAAGATTCAGAATCTTCTCCCTTCTTATGTTCACCATTAAATGTAGATGGTATGCTGTTTTTGAATTTCCTTTGTAAACTGTCTAGGCCTAGTTCATTTCTTTGCCGCCTTACTGGTAACATGCTTGAATTACTTATTGATCTTGAAGAAACATGGGATATCTTAGAGGATTTTCTTGATACGTGATGAGACTTCTCAACAACACTCCTAAAGTTTCATGAAACTTAAAGTATCTCTATTCTAAAGGAATTTGAAAAATGTGATGAAATATTTTCAACTTTTAATTCTCCTATAATATACATAATATTAAATAGAAGAATAACCCTTCTTGTTTTCAAGTAAATTGTGTTTTTTTCCTTTCATATTATTAATCATTTCAATGGCTCATGTCGTTAGTATTTTTAGATTATGTCTTGATACTCGGAAGTTGGCAGGTAATGTGTAGTGTTGAAAAAATAAATGTTTTATCTCCATGCTGTACAATTTATAGTTAATGCATGCATTTTACTTGCTTCATTTCCCCCTAAGCTCAAATAATTTTATATATAAATTATAATATATGCAAGTGACCGAGATGCTTGTTGGCATTATGGCTAATATGTTGTCCTTGATGGAAACTCGCATGTAAAATATGTTCTTGATGTCAATCTGGTTATAATATGATGTGTTGTCCTTAACGATTATAGAACTACTGCAAATGACATGAATATTGGTACAAGTATTGTAGAAATGAGGAAGTGTATTGATAGATTTTCCACATGTTTAATTTGAGAAAAGGTGAAATTGTGAAGTTGGAAAAGTTACGTGACCGCTACAAAGAAAAGCCACATACATATGTAGATATTAAGAACAAGAGTTGCGTACGCAACCCTACCTGTAACACTTCAGAGATATTGCGAAGGGAAGGCGCCCGGCGCCCGGGTGCGCGCGCATGCCGGGCAGGCGCGCACGACGAGATGCGGTTGCGACAAAGTCACTTCGCACAAAAAGTGACGATAGTGGAACAGCAATGCGACGAAACTTACGACACTTGGAAACTTTGCGATGGAACCAAGGAGAGTTTATACAACCAAACGAGCGTGGAACGATTGACTAAAGCCGACTTGCATGATAGTGAGGCCGACTTACAGTTGGGTGTTTAAGCCTTGGTGAAGGGGTGTGTAAACACGGTTTTGGTGGTCGGCTGGGCGAGCCACCACCCCACCTTGGACGCATATATATTGGCGTATGTTTGGAGTTCAAACACACAATCGAACAAGCTCACATATCTTCTCTTGTCTTCGCATATCAAGTGGAGAAGGCGCATATTAAGTGCGCATAACTCATGTGCATAGTATATGTGCGTAGAGGTTTACACTTGGATTCTGGTCAATGTAAGAGGGCCGTGAGTGAGGTTGGACGTGCAGATGTGCAGGACTGTGTAAGAGTGTCTTGGTGACCCGTGTGGGCACCCACTCTTGGTGCAAAGGTGCACATTCTCTTATGTAAAGGCAGGTTGCCTCATGTTGTAAAAATTGGCTAAGTGTTGGCTTGGAGTTTGTCAAGCACACTTGAGCGTGGTACTGTTGTAAACTGATATATAATATATTGTTGGGTAGATTGTTCGGGAGTTGCCCCTCCCCTTTATATCGTGAAATTGATGTATTTTATAATTGCTGTGATAATGAATGAGTATGGGCTTCATTGATATAAAGGTTTAATGCATTTTACTTGGTTGTGAAAAACAAACTAAGTATCGGTTGTGAATTAGGCGTATTTCGCACACATTAGTATTGTTAAAAAGAAAGTGTGGGGTGGTGGCACACCTCGCCGGCACGGTTGGAAGACCACCATAGGCTTGGGGGTGTGACATTTGGTATCAGAGATGATATCCTGGTTGACGATGAAGTGCTGATCCCACCACACTATCGTGAGTTGGTATCAGAGCAGGTTGATAACCGGGTGTTGAAGTGTTGAAGCTTGTGAAGAAGTGGCCGTGGTAACAGGTTCTTGCAGGGAAAGAGGTTGGTGAAACACTCTAAGTGTGACATCAAGGACTTGGGTTGCAGGTGAAGTCGGTGCATGGTCGAGACTAGATTACAAAGAAGGAAGAGGCTATTGGCAATGGCTGAATCTCATGCAGGGTCTAGTCGTAGTCCCGTGGATACTACTCTTGAGCTAATGCAGAAAGTAGTGGAAAGGTAGGAGTACTTAGAGGATCATTTTGGAACAAAGATTGATCTTGTCGTGGAAGAACAAAAGGCATTCTTGAAGGTGAAAGATGAACTCGATGAACTCCGAACTTAGCATGAGTACACTGATTTGATGTGTACACAACTTGAATTAAGGGTCAAGGACATTGAAGCTTCAAGGGACCAGGGTCTAGTGGAGATTATGGACTTGAAGAAAACTCTTGACGAAGCCAAGGATGAAATAGCGGTGTTGAAGAAGGCCGTGAGGCATGGCTCAGGTGGAGGAGTGCCTCATGTGAAAGTCAAGGAACCGGATTCATTTGATGGTATAAGGAGTGCAAAAACTCTTGGTAACTTCTTGTGGGACATCGAGCAATACTTGGAAAGATTGGGTCTATCCGATGATGAGACTAAGGTCAAGGTTGCTGCTCAATTCCTTACAAAGGATGCCAAGATGTGGTGGAGAAGAAGGATGAATCAGATTGCCAATGGAAGTGCTACTGACATCACTTCTTGGGATGAAATGAAGGGAGCCTTGCAGGTCCATTTTAGTCCTCAGGATGAAACATGGGAAGCTAGGATGAAGATAAAGTTTATAAAGCAAACCGGGAACCTTCAGACTTATCAAAGGGAGTTTGCAAGTGCAGTCCTTGAGCTACCTGATATGGTGGAAAGAGACAGGGTATTCAATTTCATTGTTGGATTGAAGCCTTGGGCACACAATGAGGTGAAGAGACAGAGGATTCGTACACTTGAAGAAGCCTTTGCTGCAGTTGACAGGTTGGTTGAACACTATGATGAGACTTTTGATGATAGGAAGAAGAAGTCCGATAAACCAAAGGATAAGAAGAAAGAAGAAGCTTCGAAGTCAGATGATGGTTCGAAGGCAAAGAAAGTCTTGAAGTGTTGGATTTGTGCTGGTCCACACACGGTGAAGAATTGTCCCTCTAAACCAAAGTTGGATGCTATAGCACAATATAATGTGAAAGATGAAGGTGCTTCTGTGGGGATGATGCAGATTCTTGGAGCTGCTGTTGCTACAGAGGTGATCTCTCGGAAGGATCCCGAGAGGAACAAGTTGGAGTATGTCCGAATGAAAGTTGGAGGTGCTGATATACTCACTATGGTAGATAGTGGGGCCTCTCACACCTTCATGGGTGAAGATACTGCAAGGGAGGTTGGGCTGAAATATGTTACTATAAAGGCACATATGAAGATAGTGAACTCTCCTCCGAACGAAGTACTTGGTGTGGCTGAACAAGTGGGCACTACACTTGGTGAATGGACCGGGAAGGTGGACTTCACTATAGTGAGGATTGATGACTATGAGGCTGTACTAGGGATGGAGTTTATGAAGCAATATGATGCGATGGTGGTACCACATTTGAAGAAGCTATACATTTACGATGGAAGGGAAGATGTACCCATAGGTGTGCCTACCTTTGGTGTGACTAGGCTTGATTGTAAATTGTCAGTGATGCAGATGGGGGATGAGAAGAAGTTGGATGACATGAGTAAGCATTTGTCCAAGGCAGAGACAAAGCTTACCGAACAATCCTTGGTTATCAAATCACTTTCAGATAGTATCTTGGACTTGACAAGAAGGCTAGAGGTGATTGAGGATGAGGATGATGATGAGGTGTATGTGAGGCCGGGTGAGGACCGAGTCACTTATCTACAAAGGTTGGAAGTTGAAGATCCTGATAAGTGGATCGAATTGATTAGTGAGGGTGAGACTTCAGGTTCTCACCCCTCTACATCTTCTTAGAGGAACAAGAAGGTGGGGCTCATTGTTAGCTGCTCATGGCAGTGAGTCCCTTAAGTAGTTGAGCAGGTTTGATGGTGCAAGGATGGCTTGGCATCAAGCATCATGACATGTTGCAGATGGATGGATACTACTTCATGGACCTGAACATGGACTATTCTTGATGAGTTCAGGATGTGGCAGATGTTTTGGGAAACAACTGATGGTGATATGAGTTTGTTCACTCTCATGGTTGAGCGTGATGGTTGGATTAGCTACCCAACTAGTTCAGACATGGGGTCCGGAAGTGAGCAGAAAAGTGTTGACATTGGGTTGGAGTATCATGACAAATGGACACATAGAACACATGATGGAGAGAGGTGTTCCCTTGAGGCACTTGACCTGATGATGGGGTGCTCTCTTGAGACACTTGACACTTGATGATAGAGAGGTGTTCTCTTGGGACACTTGACACTTGATGGAGAAGTGTTCTTTTGAGCACTTGGCAGTTTGATGAGATGTTGGCACATCGTGGTGATGTGTTAACACTTGTTGGCATATCATGGGCAATTTTGCACATGATGGAGTTGGTGACATGATGGGATTGACACATTGTTGTAGTGGACATGTAGCTTGAGTTGGAAGGGCCAGCCTTCCATGGTGGAGAGCAGCATGGGGAGATTGTGGCAGGTGGTCAATGATCATGGACATCGATGACATACTTTGGTATGGACTATCTTGGTGGCAGTTGGTCACTTAGATGAGACATGGTGGAGATGAGCCTACATATGTTGCAAGGATGTTACCATATATGGAGGAATTGACATCATGGATTGATGCTTGGGGATGTTGTCGAGGACGACAACGACTTCAGGTGGAGGAGGATGTAACGCCTCAGAGATATTGCGACGGGTAGGCGCCGGGTGCGCCGGGTGCGCACGACGAGCTGCGGTTGTGACAAAGTCACTTCGCACAAAATGCGACGAAACTTACGACACTTGGAAACTTTGCGATGGAACCATGGAGAGTTTATACAACCAAACGAGCGTGGAACGATGGACTAAAGCTGACTTGCATGATAGTGAGGCCGACTTACAGTTGGGTGTTTAAGCGTTGGTGAAGGGGTGTGTAAACACGGTTTTGGTGGTCGGCTGGGCGAGCCACCACCCCACCTTGGACGCATATATATTGGTGTATGTATGGAGTTCAAACACACAATCGAACAAGCTCGCATATCCTCTCTTGTCTTCGCATATCAAGTGGAGAAGGCGCAGATTAAGTGCGCATAACTCATGCGCATAGTATATGTGCGTAGAGGTTGACACTTGGATTTTGGTCGATGTAAGAGGGCCGTGAGTGAGGTTGGACGTGCAGATGTGCAGGACTGTGTAAGAGTGTCTTGGTGACCCGTGTGGGCACCCACTTTTGGTGCAAAGGTGCACATTCTCTTATGTAAAGGCAGGTTGCCTCATGTTGTAAAAATTGGCTAAGTGTTGGCTTGGAGTTTGTCAAGCACACTTGAGCGTTGTACTGTTGTAAACTGATATATAATATATTGTTGGGCAGACTGTTCGGGAGTTGCCCCTCCCCTTTATATCGTGTAATTGATGTCTTTTATAATTGCTGTGATAATGAATGAGTATGGGCTTCATTGATACCATACTCATAATGCTTTTTTTTTTTGGCGATCCCAATTTTTTCTTTTCATCACAACGGTGTATGGTAGCAACTAGAGCTCAAGTGATGGCCAATGAAAGGATGGAAAAACTGGAGGAAACGGTGAACAAAATCCACACTTAGCTGGACAAAATAGATTTGGATAACATGACCCAACTACTTACAGGAATGAGTCTCCAGCTACAGAAATTGCAAGGAGACGGCAAGGAGGATTTGAGGTCAAACGGCAAGGAGCAAGCCCACGAGGAGGGGTATAATGGCTATGAAGGCATTTACGGTGAATCTAGCCACTCTCCTCACGTCTGGCACACCCATCCACCACCCAATCAACGACTTCCTAAGTTGGATATGCATAAATTTGATGGTTCTCACCCAGCAGCATGGCTAGCCCAAATGGACCAGTATTTCAAATTGAATCAGATCCTAGATGATGCGACTAAGCTTGTTTTGGGGAGCATGTACTTCGACAATGAACGGTGGCAATGGTGGGAATGGCATCAACGCTCCAATGGCTATTTTAGGACTTGGGCCCAATTTACCAAAGCTCTTAAAGATCGCTTTGAACAAGAAGACTCTTATTTGGGTCTTCTCACTAAGCTCAGACAGACTGGTACAGTAGAGGAATATATTAATGCTTTTGAAAGCTTAGCTTTCCGCACTAAGGGTCTCACAGATGAGTTCTACACGGAATGTTTTATTAGCGGTCTTAAAGAAGCCATCAGAGCTCAAGCGCTACTCCACCACCCTCCCACGTGGATGGAGGCTTGCAAGGTAGCTCGTAAGGTGGAACGTGCATTAGCAGCCCAATACAGTCGCCCAAATTTCCCTGCTAAAGGTCGCCTCCCACAGGCGCAGCACGCGACTCAAACACTTAAGGTCCAAAAGGTGTCCCCTGCGGAAATGGCCGAAAGAAGGAAGTAAGGACTATGTTACTAATGTGATGACAAATACTCCCCAGGTCATAAATGTAAGGAGCCCAAATTCTTTCAAATAGATGCCACTGACTACAACTCCACAAAGGAAGATCCTACACTTGGGGAACATGAGCCGCTAGAGGACAATAACCAACAGGACGATGTCTCTAACGAACCAGTTATTTCGTTGCATGCCCTGGCAGGGATTTCTTCCCCTCAAACGCTCAAAATCAGAGGGTTTATTAAACATCGCCTAGTAGTAGTTTTGATTGATAGTGGAAGTACACATAATTTCATCCATCAAAAAGTCGCAGAAACAGTGCACTACTTTGTACGAGCAGTTTCTAACTTCCAAGTTCAAATTGCAGATGGGGGCACAATGAAATGTGAAGGCCGTTGTGAAAATGTCAAACTTCAAATGGGGGATTATCAGTTGAAAACCCACATGTTTGCCATAAACATGGGGGGATGTGACATTGTCTTCGGAGCTGACTGGCTCCGCACTCTTGGGCCAATCACAATGGATTTCCAGGAATTGTATATGAGTTTTAAGCAGAACAACCACACACATACCCTCCGAGGACTCCAGGCGGGAGCCCCCTCTATCATAAGCTCGCATAGGATGGAAAAATTGTTAAAAAGGGCAATCATGGAGTGGTAGCTCAATTTAATGCCATCCAGGGAGTCGAAACCAAGCAGCCGCCACTTCATCCTGAGATGCAACAGATTTTAAATAACCATCTGCCGGTCTTTGACAAGCCTCAAGGGCTTCCACCCTCTTGAGGAGAACATGATCATAGCATCACCTTGGTTCCAGGGGCCCAACCCCCAAATGTGCGCCCATACAGATATCCGTTCACCCAAAAGAACGAAATAGAAAAAATCATCAAGGAACTTTTGGAAGCAGGGGTCATTCGTCCCAGCATCAATGCTTATTCATCCCCAGTGGTCATGGTGCTCAAAAAAGATGGGGAGTGGCGGATGTGTCTTGACTTCAGGGCCCTTAATAAGCTAACAGTCAAAGATAAATTTCCCATCCCGGTGGTTGATGATTTGCTGGATGAACTCAATGGGGCTCAATTTTTCACGAAGTTGGATCTTCGCTCATGTTACCACCAGATCCGCATGAAGGAAGTCGACATACCCAAGACTTCTTTCAGAACTCATGAAGGCCACTATGAATTCCTGGTCATGCCATTTGGTCTTTGTGATGCCCCCTCTACTTTTCAGAGCCTTATGAACCACATTCTCAAACCATATCTCAGGAAATTTGTCTTTGTCTTCTTCGATGACATGCTCATCTATAGTTGCACTTGGGCCGCACATCTTCAGCAAGTAGATCTACTCTTGCAACTGCTCCGCAAGCATAAATTATTTGTGAAGATGTCCAAGTGTTCATTTGGCGTGGCAGAGGTAGAGTATTTGGGCCACATTGTGGGCCATGAGGGTGTCAAGGTGGACCCCAAAAAGATCCAAGCAATGCAGGAATGGCCTCAACCTAAGACCTTGAAGAGCATACGAGGATTTTTGGGTCTCACAGGCTATTATCGTAAATTTGTCCGCAACTATGGTCGCATAGCGAAGCCCCTCACCCAACTCCTAAAGAAAAATTCATTCTTCTGGAATGAGGAAGCACAACAGGCCTTTACAGCTCTAAAAAATGTCGTGTGTTCCACTCCAGTTTTAGCACTACCTGACTTCACCAAATCTTTCGTCATTGAATGTGATGCTTTGGGGACAGGTATTGGGGCAGTTTTAATGCAGTAAGGGCGACCGTTGGCCTTCACAAGCCAGCAACTCAGTGGGAAGAATCAGGGCCAATCTACATACGAGAAGGAAATGATGGCCATCTTACATGCAGTCGACACCTGGCGACCTTATTTATTGGGGTGACATTTCCAAATCCGCACAGATCATCACAGTCTTAAATATTTTTTGGAGCAACGCCTATCCTCCCCACAACAAAATAAATGGCTAGCCAAAATGCTGGGATATGATTATGAGATCATTTACAAGAAAGGGAAAGACAATAGTGTAGCAGATGCATTATCTCGCCAATTTGAGGAGGAAAGTACCCTGCTAGCTATTTCCCTCCCCATTCCAGAATGGATTGAAGAAGCTCGCAGAAAATGGTTTTCACACCCCGAGCTCTCCCAACTCATTTATCAATTACAGGCTGATCCAAATTCCACCAAGGGCTACTCGTGGCAGGATGATATTCTCCGCTACAAGGATAGAGTCATGATATCACCAACATCCACCTTCAAAAGTCGTATCTTGGCAGAGATGCACTCATCTCCCATTGCAGGACATTCGGGCTTTCAGAAGACGTATGCTCGCACCAGAAGATCATTTTTCTGGATCGGCATGAAAAAGGACATCCTTACCTTCGTAACCGAATGCAAGGTCTGTCAACGCCATAAAGGGGAAACAGTCAACACACTAGGCACATTACAACCATTGCCCATTCTGGCATCAATTTGGACAGAAGTTTCTATGGATTTCATTACAGGTCTTCCAAAGTCAGGGAACAAGTCAGTCATCATGGTGGTTGTGGACCGATTGTCGAAGTATGCTCATTTCTGCGCTCTCCCCCACCCGTTTACACCCACCTTGGTTGCTCAAACTTTCATGGATCAGATCTTCAAATTGCATGGCATGCCCATTTCTATTGTGTCCGACCGCGACTCGATCTTCACCAGCAATTTTTGGCAGGAACTCTTCAGAATACAAGGCACTCAACTAAAACTCAGTACTTCCTACCATCCGCAAACAGATGGTCAAACTGAAGCAGTCAACAAATGTCTAGAAACCTACCTTAGGTGTTTTACTTCAGAAAAACAACACCTTTGGGTACAGTGGCTACGTCTGGCAGAATGGTGGTATAACACCAACTATCATGCCACCACCAAAATGAATCCATATGAAGCAGTATATGGTCAACTCCCGCCTTCACCTACTTCATATCTCAAGGGCTGCTCAAAAGTCCAAGCAGTGGATCAACTCCTACAACACCGCGCAACTATGCTCACCCATCTTCGAGAGAATCTTCACCAAGCTCAGAACCGCATGAAGCAACAGGTAGACCAGCATCGCTCAGAGCGCCAATTTCAAGAAGGGGGTCAGGTCTTTTTACGGCTCCAACCATATAAGCAAACATCACTCAAAGACAAAGGATGTCAGAAACTCTCTCCCAAATTCTACGGATCATATCAAGTACTTCAACGCATTGGAGAAGTGGCCTACAAGTTGGATTTGCCACCTACTGCAAAAATCCATCCAGTTTTTCATGTCTCATGCCTCAAGAAAGTGATTGGGAATAATTGCAGAATTCAAACTAGTCTACTGTAATTGGACGAAGAAGGATCCATCTGGCTTCAACCGGAACAGGTCCTCGACACACGAGTCAAGAAACTGCGCAGCCGCATGATTAAGGAAGTCCTAGTCAAATGGAAAGACACCTCTCCAGAAGATGCAACTTGGGAGCCATCCACTATTCTGCAGCAGTTTCCGCAGCTTCAGCCTTGAGGACAAGGCTAGTCTTAAGGGGGTGGGCATGTTAGGGTCCCACCCTAACCCCCTTATCTATGTAATGGGACCACGTCATAGTCAAGAGTCAATAAAGCCCATATTAATAATTGTAAGTGTTTAATCCGCAATTAATTACGGAACCACAGTTAGTTGCAAATGGGTCGTAGTAATAGATAGATGGTATTAGTAATACGCGGTATTGGCCCGTGGTATTGCACGTATGAGTCATATATAAAGGATAGAAACTCCCTGCGAGGAGTATCGTGTCTTATTTTGTAATCGAGCTCTGCTCAATTGGAGGTTGCCCCCTTGAAGAGGCAAGTGAACATTACTCTCTGAATAATAAATTCATTGCTATTCTGTGTTCTAGGTATCTTTTCTTCACATATTCTGTGTTCTGGGTCTCTTTTCTTTGCATATTCTGTATTTGGGTATCATTTGCAGGTTAAGAGCATAACACATTGTCCTACGACTGGTAGGCAAGTACACCCAATAGTTGTGGGGTGTATCAATGTACCCCACAAGTATCCCCAACTCAGCTGTCTCAAGCTTCTTCCGTGCATCCTTTGTCACATGGCAATATACCGATGAGCCAAAGATCCTGAAGTGAACCATATCTGGTCTCTTACCGCAGAAAGCTTCCTCTAGTGTCCTCATCCCAAAGTATGCAATGCGGGCTTCTATTATGCAAATAGACCGTTGTGTTGCATGCCTTAGCCCACAAATGAAGTGGTAGGACTTGGTCATGCAGCATCGCCCGTGCTGCCCCTACAATCCTTTGTTCTTCCTTTCGGCCACCCCATTCTGTTGTGGATTATGGGGTGTCATCAACTCTCGTTTAATTCCTTCCGCTACACAGAAGTCCTTAAACTCTTGAGAGACATACTCTCCACCATTGTCGCTTCTTAAGGCCTTGATATTCTTCCCTAACTCTTTCTCAACCAAAGCTTTGAACTCACAAAACTTTGAGAAGGTTTGGTCCTTCTTCTACATGAAATAAATCCAACATTTACGAGAAAAATCATCAACGAAAATCACATAATACCTTTGCATGTGTTAACTTGCTCAAGTTTACCTTTGGGAAGTCATGTAGATATCTTCTGCATTATCTTCAAGGCCCCATGATGCAAATGGCCCAACCACCTATGCCATAACTCACCAATGTCTTGGCTTTGCACCAATTATGCTTTCAAAATCAATGCAGCACAGTCATCTACCTCTAGTTTATAGAGATTCTTCACTTGAATCCCAATCCTCTTGGTCTGACCCATGGTTATGTGTCTTAAGAATGCATTTCCTTTACTGAAGACAACATCGTATCCTTTGTCCTCCAACATCGCGACCAATACCAAGTTCTTCTTTAGTCCATGCACATACTTCACATCATATAAGGTGAGAGGAGCTCCATGCTCCCTATGAAAAGCAACCGTGCCTTTCTTGAAATACAGTACTTTCCATCGTCACCCATCTCTATGCGCATCTTGAGGTCTTTATCCTCTAAGGTACTAAATAAACTTTTATCGCCAGTCATGTGGAATGAGGCTCCACTGTCAAGATACCAAACACAACCCACCATCGATGAAACCATGCATGTGATGAGGGTGAAGTCCATTTCAAACTGAGAGGCTAATTCCTCACCTTCCGATCCTTCCAAGGATCCCTTCTTGGACTTCTTCGATGGGAAATTAGTTTCATAATCTCCCATCTCATGACAATTAAAGCATCTCACTTTAGATTTGTCACCCTTCTTCCCTCCATGAGAAGAATTTGATTTGGAATGGGAAGCCTTCCCTTTCCCTTTCCTTGCCTTACTTGCTAAGGCCATATTTTATTCATCATCATTCCTTGATGAAGAACCATCTCGAGTGCTCCTCCTAATCTCTTCCTGCATGAGATCCGACCACAGTCGTTCCCAATCCAGCAGTTTCTCTCTTCCATTCACAAAGTCCTGGTAGCTATTCCAGCTCTTTGGAAAACCGAGGAGAGTAAGGCTCACCATATCATCCTTGGCAGTAGTTATTCCCACACTACCAAGCTCATCTCTGTGGGTGGTGAGCTTGTTTAGATATGTAGAAATAGTATCATCGTTCTCCATCTTGATTTTCTAAAGCTTATCCTTGAGCGCCAGTTTCCTTTGGTCGCTATTGTTTTGATAGAGGTCCTTCAATGTCTTCCACATTGAAAACAGAGTCTCCTTCCCATGGAGACTCGAGGCAATATGGTCTCGAACTCCCTCCAGAAGAATCTGTCTGGTCTTCGCCACACACTTCTTCCATTCATCCAATTCTTGTGCATTAGCTGCAGCTAGCTTGGGGATTTCTTAATCAGTGAAATCCTTCAAACCATTGTCCTCTAATACTGCTTCCATTCTATCCTTCCATGCTATGTAATTCGAGCTGCCTTCCAAGGCATACTCAAGTCTCAAGCCATAGAACGCCATTGACCAACCTGAAGTATGAGATGAATTCGATTTGTACCTGCAATCCCAAAATTCAAACTTCGAATTCCCTTCTATGTATACTATTCACAGCTCTGATAACCTTTGCTCTGATACCATGTAGAAATTCTCACTGCAGATTAACCTGATAATGCAATACAACTAAAGAAAAATACTTAATCTACTTCTACAATCAAACTTGACGAAGCTTAATAGATTTGAGCAAGATCAAACAGAGCACATATAACTAGAAGCAGAATCAATGCACATGAAACACAGAAGAATACTCTGGGGAAATCTTCAACTAAAAACCCCGCTATTTGTATTATCGTAAAAGTGGAAATATCTCAGGATTACACACAGCTTTAGCTCTCACAGCTAGCCAGCTCTTAGTACAATCCTCACTGATGCTCATAGGAAAAATAGTCTTCTCATTAAGTCCTCCACACTGCCCTCCAAGCTCCTATTTCCTAGCACAGTTTTTCCTGGGTGATCCAGCTATTACCATGTGTAACACTGATCACTCACATTGATCTTACACCCTGTAAAACTGCGCAAATCTCAAGGAATGAATTCCTTCTGCATGCAAGAGTTTTCCTTATAGGAAAATTATAGCAACTAATAGTACACTATCCCTGTCTTTAATCTCAACTAGATCTTTATCTGAATAGACATGCATGAGTTAATTGTGAGAGAATCTTCAATTATCTCGAGTACACTAGTTTGATGCATGAATGCATTAACTGACTGAACTCACAATTAATTCCTCAAACTATTTGGAACTAATTTAACTGGACATAACTCAGTTAAATAAGCTAACTAATTACACTCAATTATAACTCATCCTTATCTCCTTAATTTATGGATAATCTCTTTAATTTAAGGGATAATTGTTGCATGACTTCACAAAGACTTCTAGCTTGAATTTCTCCAACTAATTAATCCAAGATGAATTAATTAATTATTTTTCAAGCAACTGGTGAGACTAAATTTGAATTTTAATTCAATGACAAATTAAAATTGGAATATTCTTGTTGCCACTTTTCAACAATACAAAGCAATGATGATATCCTTCCAAAAATTTGTTAACTATCTTATTTTTCCAATTAGATTGAGGATGATAATATCTGTTATAATCTAATTGAGTACCAAGACAATAAAGTTTTTCTATCCAAAAATTTCCAATGAAAATAGGAACTTTGTCACTTATAATAATCGTTGGGTTTCCAAGTATCTTTTGAATTGTTTCGACAAATGCAGTAGTGACCGTAATGGATTTAAAAGGATGATCTAGTGCATGAAAGTGTGTATACTTGGTAAGTCTATCAACTACCACCATGGTGACACTCTTTCCTTTGGACTTGGGTAAACCTATGATAAAATCCATTGAGACCTCCTCCTAACGCTGACTTAGAATGGATAACAATTGTAAAATACTTAGGATCTTAATTTTCTCAACTTTAGTTTGTTGGAAGACCAAACATTCTACCACAAAATTCTGAATATTAGATTTAAGTGCATCCTAAAAAAATCCTTCTTGACCCTGTGGTCAGTTTATAAAAATCCTAAGTGCCCTCCTATAGGAGAGGTGTGTAATTGAAAAACAACCTTTTGCTTATGTTGGGAGTTCTTACATAGATATAAGTGATCTTTACACCATATTGAATCATTTTTCCAAATAATGTGTCAAATGCACTCTGATGTTGCTAGAACTTTTGAATGAGTGTCCAAAGCTCTTCGCAGTTATTCCATTCACCCCTTGCTTCATTTACCCAATTAGGTTGGATAATATAAATGGCACAGAGAAATTCTTCCACATCCTCATCCCTTCTTGAGAGTGCATATGCAACAACATTTTTCTTCCCTCTTTGTGGATGATTTCAAATTCATAACCCAACATCTTTGTGACCCATTTTTTCTACTCTTCTAAAGATAATATTTGTTCCAAGAAGTATTTAAGACTATCATGATATATTTTTACCTTAAAGTGTCTTCCCATTAGGTAAGGGCGCCATTTCATTCAAGCATGTAGTATCGCCAACATTTCCTTATCATAAATAGGCTTATGTAAATACTTTCCCTTGATTGGATAATTTTCAAAAGAAATGGGTCTTCCTTATTGCATTAAAATAAAACCATTGCCATTTCCTAAGGCATCACATTCCACAATAAATGATTTTTTGAATTCTGGTGTAGCTAAGATCAGAGCTTGACACATTTCTTATTTAACATGTTCAAAGGCCTTAGTTTCTTATGGAGTCTTAAAAAATGCATCTCTCTTCAATAATGTTGTTAGTGTTCTTGATATTTTCCTATAATCCTTAACAAACTTGTGATAATACCATGTCAACTTGAGAAATCCTCGAAGATCCTTTAAGGTTGTGGGTATTTTCCATTCCTTTATGGCTTTAATTTTGTTAGGCTCTACCTTAACACCCTCGTGAGATACAATATGACCTAAATATTACACTTCCTCTACCCCAAAGAAAAAATTGGAGGGTTTTGCATACAAGTGTTTCTCCTCCAATAGCTTGAGCACCCTGTCAACATGTTGAACATGGTCTCTCCAAGGCTTGTTGTATATTATTATATCATTAAAAGTTACTAACATAAATTTTATAAGGAAGGTTTTGAAAATGGAATTCATCAAAACTTGAAATGTGGACAGTGCATTATTAAGTCCAAAAGGCATGACTGAAAATTCATAATGACCTTCAAGAGTTATGAATGTTGTTTTCAGAATGTATTTTGTCTTCTTTCTAAGTTGATGATATCCTGAGAAAAAATCCAGCTTGGTGAAGTAAATTGATCCATGTAGTTCATCCAACAATTCATCAATGACAAGAATGGGAAATTTATCTTTAATAGTGATCTTACTGAGCTATCTATAATCCAAGCACATACACCATAATCCATCCTTCTTGTGCACCGATACTACTAGAGAAGAGAAAGAACTTTGGCTAGGTTTAATTATACCTTCCTCTAGCATTTTTGAAACCATACATGCAATTTCACTCTTCTAGGCATAGGTATATCTGTAGCATTTGATGTTTGAAGGAATAGTTCTTGGAATCAAGTGTATAGCATGATCATGATTGCAAATAGGTGGGATACCTTTGGGAGTCTCAAATACCTTAGAATAATTGTCAATGACTCTTTTGAGATCTAGAGAAATGGATGGCTTAGATGTTTGAACATCTAGTGAGCATAATTGTGCAATTAACCCTCATTTTTCCTTCTTTAAAATATTTATCATTCCATTATAGATTATTATCTTCCTAGGTTTCCCTATGATGCCCATTAATTCAATTTCCTTTTCTTCCAAGAAAATTTTTAAGAAAAGTCCTTGAAAATTAAAAAAATATTATCCCCCAAAAACTGTAACCATTGGAATCCTAATACAACATCAAAACCATCCATTGGAATGAATATTTTTTGGACTATGCAATACATATTCCCCCATGTTTAGATTGATATTATGGAAATTCCCTAAGCAATTTATAGTTCCTCCATTTGCAACCATCACTCTCGTGTTGGATATAGAAAGTAATCCAAATTGAAGACTATCTTACAATGAACAAAATTGTGGGTACTACCTGAATTAATCAACACTATTTCCTTTTTCTTCTTGATATATACTTATATCTTGAGATTTTCAGGAGCGGTGATTCCCTCAAATGCATTACAAGATATGGTTGAATTCATTTCTTCTTTTTCAACCCCTGTGGTTGTTTCCTAGTATATATCTTCTTTTGATGTTTCTTATTCCTTTTCTTCCTCCTCTTCACAATCTATGTAAAATAATTTCTTTTTAGCACACTTATGACCTTTAGTGTATCTGTTATCACAAATTTAACAAACCATGTTTTCTTTTTTTCCCTCCAGTTGTTGTGGTGTCAACCTTGTAGGTGTGGGAGGCTAGGAGAGGCCACACTCATCTTTATAGTTATGAGTGGTAGACCTGCTTGTTGCCATATTTTTTCTTTCAACTTTTATTGCCACCCTAAATGAATTCTCCAATGACTTAGGTTCCCAAAGGTGAACCTCATGTTGGATGTTACCCTTTAAAGTCCCTAGTAAGACAACAATTAAATACTCCTCTACAATATTAGTTACCTTGATATTCACTCTTTGGAAGTCCTCATTCTACTTTGCAACTAAACCATTTTGTTTGAGATTTATAAATTGGATAAAGAAGATATTGATCTTTGTATATTCATAATTTGCTATCAATTCCTCTGTAAAAATTTTCGAAGTGACAAATGATTTACGGGAATAAAGTCACCGATAACCCTCAAACAGATTGGGTTCTAAATATAAATATGCAATGCATACCTTTTATGTGTGATGCACATCGTGTAGATCAAAGAACTAATCCATATGTAGTATCCATGTTACCAAATCCTTTCCATATAACTTCCTCATATCAATATTTAGAATTTGGTTTATCTTCAACCCAAAGTTTGAGACTCTAAAATCATGATTCACATAACTTTTGTTTTCACGATGAGTTTCATGGACTACCCAGTCACCATTAGGAAGTCTTTCTTATACAAACTTTTTCAAACCTTCCTTAAAACCTTCCATGTCTAGTTTTAAACCTTACATATTCCCTTTTAAACCATCCATTTCCCCTTTTAAACAATCCATGTCCCCTTTTAGTTTATCTTTGGTTTCTCTTTATAGGAGAGAAATTTGTTGCACTTGGTCTTGTAATTTTGATATATCATGTTGCATTTCTTCCTCTTCATGCATCATAATAGAGATTTATGAGGGGTTAAAGGGTGTAGAATTTTTCTATTTGGGAGGAATTTTGGAACCAATTAATCATATTTATTATTTACTATGCCCTTTGAATCGCTTCAAACTAATTTTCAAATAAAAGTTATGCAAATTTAAAAATACACACCTTTTAGAGCATGATTTTGAGCTTGTTACTAAGGCTAAACTTGAAACTATTGTATCTATGTGATTTCAACCTCCCAAGGTCTGAAATTGTGCCTTTTAGTATTCATTTGTGTCTTCTTTCCAACCCACCAGTTAAATTGAGATTGGATTCTTCAAGATAAAGTTATGTCAAATCTCCCACGATGACCTAATTATGGACTCATTCAGTAGAGCTAACTTGTACGGGATGCCCCGTGTCATTGTTTCAACCTTCAGCCCTAAAAATCCTCCCTAAAAAACTAATTTGTTTGCAATTTTAGTTACTTTTTATGAAATTCAAATCCAATGCTCAAAGAGAAAGTTAGGATGATTTTCCCTAAGACACTTATTTGAGATTGGATTATGAGGAAAACAGAAACCATAACTTCATTGGACCAAATCTTCGAGAATACAATGAACTAAGCTCTAAATGTTTTACATAATGTTCATCAATATTTCTACTCTACGTGGTCAAAATTTTAGCTTTTAAAGTCTCACAGAAAAAATGTTATAGTGAAAATTTGAAGATGGCTTGTTTTAAGCATCGAAACCCTGGGATCCATAGCTCTGATACCAAATGTTATGTAACCAAATCACAAAAACTGAAGAAAAGATAAATCAAACTTTAAAATAAGACTCTTCAAGAAGGGACCTTCTTTTAGATCGCATAAATGAAAAATTCTTCGATGATTCAAATGAAAAGACCTCCTTGGTATATAGGAGTCTAAAGGGTCAAAATATAATTAGGGAATACATAACAATAATACTGTAAGGGCTCAACAATAACAATAGTAGGCTTCTATGGGGCACAACAATAACAATATGGGAGCTACATTAGTATTACAGGGACCTAACAACATAGCCTTCATCTATTTCCTTCTTCATTAGCAATACACTAGTAAAATGTTTTAACTACAAGTATTTTCATTTTCTTTATATAATATATAGTCTCTCTCTTTCTACATAGACACACACCTCCTTAACAACACACTCATAAAAGTTTTAACCATAATTTTTTTATTAGCTTTGTATATTATGTACAATATCTCTCTCTCTCTCTCTCTCTCTCTCTCTCTCTCTCTCTCTCTTCTTATATATATAATATTATATATATATATATATATATATATATTATATTAACATGTCATATATCAATTCCATATTAAGAATTGAATAAATTATACATCTCCCTCATATGAAAAGTGAAAATATAATTTTTTTTTAATGTCAATTACTTTATCATAAGTATATAGATGAATTAAAAGTTATAGTTTATCTTAATATGCATATATTGAAATACTTTATAATATATATATATATACCACCTGCAAATTGAATGCCAACTTCCTCATATTAAAAAATAGAAAGCAATTTTACAAAGGAAATTATAATTTTTTTATTTTCAATTGTTGTCTCTCTTTACATAAAGGTGTAAAATTAAGGTGAAAATTGAAGTATTTTATTTATGATCAATATTAACTATTACTCTTTTTTTAATTTGTCAACGTAAGTATTATTTTATTATTTTTAAATGGAACAACATCCTCTTAGTGCAATTAAACAAAAAATAGTATTCATCAATTTAGTGTTTACTCACTTTATTCGTTACCAAAAGCACCTATAATAGTAACGGGTTAGGTATTAGATTATTATTATTATTTTTTCTTTTTTAATTTTTTATGTAAGCAAATTTAAATAATACTATTTATTTGTTAAAATAAATAAATTTAACATATTACTGTATTTTAGCTTTAAAGTTCTATTGTTTTGGTGGTATTGATATCCTTGATAATATCATCCGCATTAACATTTTTTCCTTGTCATTCACAATGCGTTAACACCTTTATTAATTGCAATGTATTGACATGTATAGCTCTAGCTAACAAGAGCTATACAATCACTACATTGTTGAGAAAACATCACCTTTTGTCTCGTTGCATAGTTTTGTCCTTTCCAGATTGAAAATGCAATAAACTCTTTTAATCTACATGAAAGTTAGGTAAAATTCATTATTCTCCACTTGAATGAGTTCAATTTTATCGCAACCCATTGTCACCTCCTTAAATCTTGTTATGGTAACTACAATTTAAATCACAATTGTTGGTAAGAAAGACCTTGTTATAATAAATTATTCCATGATAATCTCTTAATCTAGCTTTATTTTTCTCCAAAATATTTGTAAATGTTTTATTTAAGTAGTAACAAAATTTCCCACAAGATGTAGAGCAGTCAATGATAGGGTGTTACGTCAAGGCACTCTTTGGTGAAAAGGTCGTCGATTTAGTATTATGTGGGCACAAATCCATCCATAAGTATGGGTTGGTGTGGCCCATGCAGAGTGCAATTCACAGGTTAGTTTTCCAGTTTAAATGTCTCAGGGTCATATTTTCTCAACCCACAAGTTAGTCTTATTGATTTGCAAACAAACTATCATAAAAAATGCAGTAACAAAATTAAATAAGATTAGTGCTTGTGTTAATTTCCATTTATATTTTCTACTTGGTTCAAGACCTAACTTGAGAAGTTCCTCTATAGTTTGTCTAGGAACATATTCTATTACACCTTATTTAGTTGTTGTTTTTGGACCAGTCTCTTAGAAGAAGTTAGTGCTTTCTTATGTTTCATGCTCGTGTAAGTTTCCTATTGAGGGAAGAGAATATAAGAGATTATGTTCTTTTAGTCTATAGGTGTGAAACCCTTGCAAATTCGAAAGTGTAATTTTCATCTCCTCATAAAAACACAACAAGAGCTTACTTGTCCCATGATATTTCTTTGTAAATTTTATCTTGCATGCCCTTTCTAACTCACTATTTCATTGGATCTTAGAAAAAAAACAATGAGTGATGAACTATAACACTAAAATAGGAACTAAAGCCACACCTGGTTGATAATTTTATTTGAGATACAAATTCATTCATTTCATGTCCATTGATAATATTAGTAAGTGAAGTGAGATGATTGTAGCCTCTAGAGGCAGTCAAAATTATTTGTTGGATAGCAATACTTGCACATTTCAGTTTAATTCACCTTAAATTTTATCTAATAATCCATTAACACAACCTTGAGTTTAAAATATAGAAGCCTAACTATTGGATTATTGGTGACTATATATGTTTGTGCTTTGTAAAAATTACAATAATGACCTTTAATAATATACATTACTTATATTCATATATTCCTATTTTAGGTCTACTCTCCCTTTCTTCTCGATGAGAAATTAGTATATACCGAAATATACCTCTAAAGAAATTAAACATTGGTTAGGGATATCATAACCTCCACTTTATCATGAATCCAAGACCAAATTAATGGTCTTGGGTTTTCTTACTTGCATTTCAAATATCAAAATTATTTAAAATGTAAAGGAAAAAATCACATACCTTTTCAATGGCTTCTAGCTTCTCTAATATAATTATGCAAAAACCCTCTTCAACTATGCTTCCATTGTGATCATAACCTCATTTTTCCATATTGATCTTCTCATTATGTTAAAGGCATGGCCTCACATGAATCACATAATCATTCTTTTGCAATAGCAAGTACAAAACATTACACCCACTTTCACAATTCCCAAACCCCTTAATAAATGTGATAAATGATATACCTACAACAACAAATTACAAAATATTAGATGTTTATCCATATTTAATATGTCATGTATTTAATGTGTGCTAATTATCATAACTATCCTAACAATGGATGAAGTGGTATGCAAGAATTTGAGTCACAAAAAACTTTCAAACAAGGTACTACTCCTTGTTAAAGGACAAAACTAAAGCCGATTATTTTTTTAACACATATTAATAGGAAGGAGAAGAATAGAAGGGTCTGAGATCCTCCTCATCCTCCATTCTAGCTTCTTCTTCTTTCTTTTCTTAAAGAGGTATTTTTTCAATACCCTTGAAAAAAGACTTCTCTTCAACATATGAATTAATATTCTTTGGAGACACTTGATCTGGTACTAACTCATCAACTTGGGCCTCTTCACCCATAACTTTTGCCTCTGGGGAATTCAATACTTCATATCTATTACTAGAGGGAGGATGTTGATGAGATTCAATATTGCTACCAAGTGGCCTCTTATTCAAATGCTTCTTGTGTCTCCTTTTAACTACTTTGAATGCTCATTTCTCATCACTCCCATGAGAAGATGACAAATGACTAGAAGATAGTTGAGAAGTTTGATCCTTAGGACAACTTTTTGCAAAAATATCATACTCATGAAAAAAAATACATTTAAAGCGAACCTATTCATAATCAAGGGCCTGAAGATGGGACCAACCATTCAGATTAAGTTGAATCACCTTGGGAAGCATTTTTGGAAAATCCATTTCAGTGCAAATTCTGGGACAAAAGAAGTTATTCTCCTTGGACATAGAACTAGAAATATATTGACCTAATTTATCTCATATAGCCTTGAAAATATCTTAACCCTAACAAAGAAGGGGAATATATGGCAATATGATCCACACCATTAAAGAAATTTTGAGGTCTAAAATGGGCCTCCCAAATAATATTATAAAATAATAGCGGAAATAATAAAATAATATTAGATTACCTCATCGCGTCTTGGAGGGAAAAAAGAAAAACTACTTTTCAACTCATATTTTCAACTAATCTCCCTGTGATTTTACTCAAATTTCAAGCAGGAGCACTCGTTGGATGTGGAATTTAATTTTGTGTCCAAGGAGTACCCATGTTGCATACTTTCGATGGACCCTACTACATGAAAAATGTGAAATACATGAAAACATGTGACTTCAATCACATTTTTTCATGTATTTCGTATCGTTCTTGTAGTAGGATCCATCGAAAGCATGTAACATGGGTATTCCTTGGACGCAATATAAAATTATGCATCCATCAAGCACTCCCGCTCGAAATTTGAGTATAATTATAGGGAGATAAGTTGAAAACATGAGTTGAAAAAAGTAGTTTTTTATTTTTTTATGTTTTTATCTTTTTACCGTTGCACTCCAAAAATTGTTAATCATCACCCATGGTTGACACCATCATATTGAATCCTACTGGTTCTTATAAATCTTTTTTTTTTGTAAATTTTTGTTTTCAGGCTCATTTTTACCTCAAAATTTCTCTAATGCTAGTACATAAAAAAATTTCCATCTTTGGATTGAAATCCAAAGGCCAATGGATGATAAAAATTATTTGGATGCCATGAAATAAGGTCTATATTTGAAGATATTATCCCTATCCTCTTTTTCAAAAAGAAAAGCACAATAATCGTTTCCACAATAGAAAATTCAAACAGACTCGTGATTTATCCAACTAAAAGAGACCCATTCTAAAATTGAATCATAGTTATGCCAAATTCAAATGAAATTACCAATCAACCCTCAATAATTCAATCTAGTCACATGTTATTATCTGCATAGGATGAAAACCCCAAATCAATCGAGGGAAACTAATTCCTCTTTTCAAAACCTGCTTGGGAGACCCATTGAACAAGCAATGATATCAACTACTCATGAACTAGAGAAACACCACTAGATCATAGTTTGACAACAAGAAAAACCCCAATGAGTTGTGAATGCATGGAATAGGAAAGGAACATCTAAGATAATAGAAAGCCTAGCTGGATAAAAATGAAGACAAAACCTAATTCAACAAAAAAATATCCAGATCTACCATAAAGGTTGAAAAATAGCTTGTGGGGCATAGAGAATATGATGACAGGGTGTTATATTAAGGCACTTTGTGGTGATTAGGTCACCAGTTCGAAACTTTGTTGGAAAAACTATAGGAATGTTAAGGGTTGGTGTGGCCTAGGTCGAGTGTGATCCTTGGGTGATTTTGACGTCTTAGTGCCCCTAGGTCAAGACTACTCAAGTGACAAGTTAGGCATGTCAACCATCTCAAGACTCACATAACCTAGTAAGAAGAAACATATTTGGAAATAATTTTCATTGAGAAAAATAAACACAATGAATATATTTTCATTTACAATATTTATTTACCTATAATCCTAATTATAATATTAATAAATTAAAAAAAAAAAAATATATTATATATATTATATATATATATATATATATATATATATATATTTATATTGTATAATTGAATATTGTATTTAGGGTGCAACTATTACATCAAGATGTATCAATAATCTTCATCTTGCCAAAATTCTAAAGTAGGGAGAAATGGCAACAAGAAGTTCTAGTGTAATTTGTCCTTGAATTAAACTAACAATTAAAATCGAATTATATTCTCATAAAAACTTGTAAATAGTTAATTAAGTTTAATTGACTTAACTAGATTCGGAATTTTGAGTTGGAAGTATTTTTGTAGTCAAGTATATGTTCTCCCTAAATTTTAGGGGTCCGGGATGAGTTTATTGGAGTTGTAATTAGATAACTTAGTCTGACCAAATTATAGTCAGTTAAACTAATTCTAATTGTTGGAGGAACTAGTAGAGGTCTATTAGTGAGTTGGTGCATTGGTGCATCCTCAGTGCCACTCTAGCTAACCAAATATTCCCTTATGAGAAACTCATGCATGTTAGTTCATAGAAAGACCTAGTTGAGATTAGAGTGCAGGAATAATGTGCTATTGGTTGTAGAATGATCTGAGTTGTACAGATCATGTATGCAATCAAAATAGGACTTAGTTTTGGATTGCATAATTATGGAAGAATGATTTCCTAATTAAATATGGGCTATTCCTCACAGGAATTACATAAGGAAATAGGGTCTCAGCACGAAACATAAATTGGTTAAGTTTTGATCAGTGCAGGCTTATGAGGCAAAGAGTTGATCATACTTGTGTGGAATCGTTCTTGTGAGAACAAGCTTTATATTATCACTCAAATTTCATATTAATACAATAGATAGTTGGGGTTTTGAGTAGTGGCTTTCCCGAGAGAAATAATTGTGTTATGTGTCTTTTATTATCTTCCTCTTGTCAATTATTGTTTTCATCGATTCTTAGTTTTCATTGTTTAAAGAGTATAGTATATTCTTGTCTTCTGTTTTAGTACATTACATGAACTGTGAATCTACGGGAAAAAATACATGATATCGAAGCTGAAGATAGTATACTAGATGAGAGTTAGAAGTTTTGAGTCTTGGGTTACAAGTGAAATTCGAATTTGTTATAATACTTCAAGATCAGTAGATTGCATTCTACGTTTTGCGGCTCGAGTATGCCTTGGAAGGCAGCTCGAATTATATAGGCTAGAAGGACAAAATGGAGGTTGTGTTGGAGGATAATGGCTTGAAGGAATTTGTTGATCAAGTCATTCCTAAGCCAACAACATTATATGCATAGAATCTGGATGAATGGAAGAAGTGTGTGGTGAAGTCGAGGCAGATAATCCTTGAGGGAGTTCGAGACCACATTGTCTCGAGTCTCCATAAGAAGGAAACTCCGTATGCTATGTGGAAATAATTTATGAACCTATTCCAAAACAACAATGACCATAGGAAGTTGGCACTAAAAGACAAACTTTGAAAAATTAAGATGGAGAAAGGCGAAACCATTCCAAAATACTTGACCAAGTTCACTCACTATCGTGATGAGCTTGGAAGTGTAGGAATAACCATTGCCAAGGATGATATGGTGAGGCTAGCTCTCCTAAGCCTTCTTAAGAGTTGGAATATCTATCAGGACTCTGTGAATGGAAGGGAGAAGTTTCCAGATTGGGAACAACTGTGGTTGGATTTGATGCAGGAGGAGATCAGAAGGAACACCAGAGACGGTTCCTCATCAAAGACTGATAGTGAGAAAAAATGTGCCTTAGCAAGTAAGGCAAGGAGATGGAAAGGGAAGGCTTCCCATTCCAAATCAGATTCTTTCCATGGAGGTAGGAAGAAAGACATGGAGAAAGTTAAGTTCTTTCATTGTCATGAGTTGGTCCATTTTGCTACAAATTGTTTGCTCAAGAAATCCAAGAAGAAGTCCTAAGGAGGAGAAACGGGTGAGGCTTTGACCTCTCAATTCAAATTTTACTTTACTCTTATTGCATGCATAGTGTCATCAATGATGGGTAGTGTATGGTACCTTGACATTGTAGCCTCATTCCACATGACTGGTGACAAGGATTTTTTCAGTGACCTAGAGGAGAAAGATCTCCAGATGCATATCGAGATGGGTGATGACGAGAGGTATATTTCTACTAGATTGGGCATGGTTACTTTTCAAAGGGAGAAGTTTTCTCCTCTCACCTTGAGGGATGTTATGTATGTGCCCGAGTTGAAGAAGAAATTAGTATCAGTCACCATGCTTGAGGAAAGAGGCTATGATGTGATTTTCTTGAAAGGAAAGGCTTTCCTTTGACGCATAGCCACAGGTCAAGTAAAGAATATAGGGATTCGAATTAAGAATATCTATAAGATGGAGGTAGATGATTTTTTTGCTTTGAGCACTAAAGCAGAGAAGGTTCAAAGTGGAGACATTGGTGAGTTGTGGCACAGGAAATTGGGCCACTTGCATCATGGGGCTTTCAAAATCATGCAACAGATCTCTACTGGTATTCCCAAAGGTACACTAGAGAAAGTTGATACATGCATGGGTGTAATCTGGGAAAATACACCAAGGCTTCCTTTCACGACAGACACAGTCAAGCACAGGAAATTCTAGAGTGAGCCCATTCAGATGTGTGTGGACCATTCTTGACAACATCCACGATGAAACAAAAGTAATATGTTATATCTATTGACAACTATTATCATAAATGCTGGAATATTTTTCATGGAGAAGAAGGATCAAACTTTCACAAAGTTTTGTGAATTTAAATCATTGGTTGAGAAAGAGTCTGACAAGAAGGTTAAATCTCTAAGGAGTGATAACAATGGTGAGTATGTCTCAAATGAGTTTAAGAAATTATGTGCATCAGAAGGGATTAAAAAGGATTTGATGGCACCTCGTAACCCACACTTGGGATGAAGACACTAGAGGAGGCTTATTCCTGTAAGAGACCAGATGTTGGTCACTTCGGGATTTTTGGGTCATCAGTATATTTTCATGTGACTAAAGATGCACAGAAGAAGCTTGAGATGACAAAAAAGTTGGGATATTTGTGGGACTGATACACCTCACAACTATCGGGTGTATTTTCCGACCAACATGATGACACTGGTTCACAGGGATGTTAGGATTGATGAGGAGAAGGCCATGAGAGTTTCCCTTGAGAGGGAGCTTGAGCTACATGCAGTTGAAGAGAGCTTAGCTCCTAAGGTTGAGGAGCTTTAGATTGATATGGAATAGCCACGTGCAAAGGATCTGGGAGTGGAGACATCCACTCAAGCATAGTCTTCCAGAAATGGGAGAAATCGCACCAGAGAGGCTGAACGATTATTACATGATGCATGGAAGAATGTGGGAGCATCCACATCTCTGTGCAAGAAGAGGAGATAACCTGAGAGGTGCATTGGATACATGGATCTTATGATCAGATGTGTTGAGATAGAGACATATTCCTTTGAGGAGGCAGTGCAGTAGTTGGTTTGGGTTGATGCCATGGTGGAGGAGTATGACTCCATAGTTCATAACATTGTTTGGGATGTGGTCCCGAGACCAGAGGAAAAGTCATTGGTGAGATATTGATGGCTTTACAAGGTAAAGCAAGCTGCAGTTGGTAGTGTGGAGAAGAATAAGGCTAGGTTTGTGGCCCATGGCTTTTCACAAGTAGAGTGGATTGACTATGATGAGACCTTTGCTCCTGTTGCAAGGTAATCATTAATAAGATCTATGTTGGCACTATTAGTGTAGATGAGTTGGAAGATACATCAAATGGACGTAAAGACAACCTTCCTTAATGGCATGATTGAGGAAGAGGTGTACATAGAGTAGCCTAAAGGCTTTGAGAACTTCGACTGTGAGTCACATGTGTGTCGACTTAAGAGGGTGTTGTATGGGATGAAGCAAGCACCCTGTGCACTAGGATTGATAGATACTTCACCAGGTTGGGCTTCACCAAGAGTGAATCAGATACGAACATGCCCCACATAAAGGTGGAAGGTAAATTGTTGATCATTTTGTTATATGTCGACAATTTGATTTTGACAGGTGATGATTAGTTGATCAAGTCTTGCAAGGGACCTTACAAGAGATTTTGAGATGAAGGACATGGGGCTCATGCATTACTTTCTGGGAATGGAAGTATGGTAGGGTGATGGGGAATTGTTTGTGTCTCAGGGAAAGTATGCCAACTAGATACTCAGGAGGTTTCGCATGGAGAGAAGCAAACCCATGTAGACTCCTCTAGCAAGTGATTGGAGGAAGAAGGATGTTACTTCAAGGGAAGTAGTGGAAGCTATTGTTTACAGGAAGCTTATGTGTTCACTCAAGTACTTGGTGAACACATGACTAGATATGTGCTATGAAGTCAACCAACTTAGTCAAGCGATGGCTAGGGCTACCAAGCTATATTGGAAGGCAGAAAAGCATGTGTTGGGATACCTCAAGGGCAGTACTAAATATTGATTATGGTATAGATGGATAGAGAGAGTGAAGCTTCAAGGATTCATCGATGCAGATTGGGTAGGGAGTCCATCCGATAGGAAGAGCACATCAGGAGGGATCTCCAGTATTGGGTTAGCAACCATTTCTTGGTACAACAAGAAACAAAGATCAGTTGCACTCAATTTGGTAGAGGCAAAGTACATGGCTGCAATTCAGGCAGCATGTGAGGCCATCTAGATGAGGAAGATCCTAGTTGGCTTATTTGGTTAGTAAATGGATCCAACTATGATTTACTACGATAATCAAAGGTGTATCAAACTCTCTGAAAATCTAGTTTTTCATGATCAGTCCAAGAATATTGATATTTGATATCATCATCTCAGAGATTGTGTATTGAGGCATATTATGTTGTTGGAGTACATTCCCACGAAGGATCAAGATGTTGACATTTTGATAAATGAATTTTCAAGATGTAAATTTGAGTTTCACATAGATAGGATCAGGGTAACTGATAATCCCTTTCTTGTTGAGAGGGAGTGTTGAGAAATGGCAAAACAAATTCCAATTTAATTTGTCCTTGAATTAAACTGAGAATTAAAATCAAATTATATTCTCATAGCAACTTGTAAATATTCAATTAAGTTTAATTGACTTACTTAACTTCGGAATTTCGAGTTGGAATTATTTCTATAGTCATGTATATGTTCTCCCTAAATTTCAGGGGTCCAGGATGAGTTTATTGGAGTTATAATTAGATAAATCAGTCTAATGGAGTTATAGTCAGTTAAACTAGTTCTAACTGTTGGAGGAACCAGTATAGGTCCAGTAGTGAGTTGGTGCACTTGTGCATCCTCAGTGCTACTCCATATAACTTAATATTCCCTCATGAGAAACTCATGCATGTCAGTTCAAAGAAAGACCCAATTGAGACTAGAGTGCAGGGACAATGTACTATCAGTTGTAGAATGAACCGAGCTGTACAGATCATGCATGCAATCAGAAGAGGACTTAGTTTTGGATTGCACAGTTATGGAAGAAGGATTTCCCAATTAAATGTGGGCTATTCCTCACAGGAATTGTGCAAGGAAATAGGGGCTTGGCATGCAATAGAAATTGGCTAAGTGTTGGTCATTGCGGGCTTGTGAGGCAGAGAGTTGATCATACTTGTGAAGAATTATTCTTGTGAGAACAAGCTTTGCATTATCACTCAGATTTATAATTAATGAAATAGTTTGTCGGGGTTTTGAGCAATGGCTTTCCCCAAAGAAACAATTGTGTTATGTGTCTTTGATTATCTTCCTCTTGTCAATTATTGTTTTCATCGATTCTTGGTTTCCACTATTTAAAGAGTAGAGTAGATTCTTGTCTTGTGTTTTAGTACATTACATGAGTTGTGAATCTACAGGAAAATCCACAACTATTACATCAAGATGTATCAATAATCTTCATTTTTCCAAAATTCTAAAGTAGGGAGATCTAACTCAAACATTGTTGACTTAGTCTGCCAAATACTTAAAGGAGTTACATTCCAACATTTCTCACATGAGTATAATGATTATATGAACATAGGAACAAGAAAAGCATGATTACATTGGTTTTCTAGTGTGACTTATTGTCATGATTGGTTGAGATGTTACTCAGTCCTTCTTCTTCTTTTTTCCTAATTTTTCCCATACTTCTATTGAATTAGGAGGAATGTTTGTTGAATTAGTTGGATCTAGAGTATCTTATGCTACGGATTCTTCTTGTTCTTGAGATTTGACTACATCTACCTAATATGCCCAACTTTTTGATGTTCAAGGGCTACGACTAGCATGTGATTCATTACCCAAGTTTGAAGGATCCAGAACCCCTAATATTATTTCTTTTTTTTTCTGGAAATTGGAGTTTCTTAAGGTTGAGGAGGAGCTCAAGGAAATATATCTAGAAGAACTATATGATGATCATCAATGGAGCTAACCCACCAAGTACATTTCTTTTGTTTCCTTTTACCATTCTTTGAACCCAAAAGGATAATGAGCAACTATATTGAAACAAGCCCTACAATGCAACGAGTCTAGGAATATTTCCGAGTTAAATTAATTTCAACTAGAAACCCTTGTGTGAGGTCCATTTTCACATAGATTTTGACATAAGTACCAATGTTTTTCCTAAGTGTTTCTAGGGAAACAAAATAAAACTTTCTCAAAGTATATAAATTTATAATTATTAGAATATATTGTATATTTGATAGAGAGGTGCTTTAACATTTAGTATGGGGGCGAATCCAAGTGCTATGCATATCACATTAAAAAAATAAATTAAATAATTATAAAAATCTCACATTTTTTTATCAAAAGCACATGCATGTAAATATATGTATTATTAGAGTTTTCATCAAATTAAAATTAAAAATATTTTTATATGTAGAGTGAAATTTACATATAATATAAATAATGTAGATCCATCTAACTTTAAATCTATTAAGGATCGAGATAAATCAAATATCTATATTTATACAAATCCAAAGTTAAATGAATCTACACTTATTAACTTTTAAATATAATTGAAAATCAATTTATTTATGATGTCACCAATTGTCCAACTAAAATTGTTAGAGTGAAATAATAACTTTAATAGAGAGGATTTGAATCTAAAATGTTATTATTAATTAAATGAAAAATATAATGTAATATATATTTGGTAATTATAACATAAATTTATATAAAATAATTTGATAATAGTAAAACTTGCTTGAGAGTCCCAAGGGTTAGCTCAATTGGTTGATTCCCCATCATTAAAACACCTTTGCTATTGAGAGGTCACAAGTTCAATTTTCTCGACACTCTTGGAGTCAGGCTTCATGGTTGAGCCTGCAAGAAGTTATTCCTTTGGGTAGATATGCCTAGTATGAATATTTCATGGACATAGAAATCACTGATCTACAAAGAATCGAAAATCTTGCTCGAATATCTTTTAATATCTCTTTTAACTAAGCATTTTTAAAATGAATATTTAAAAAGAAAAGTCATACCCTAGGGTTATATTAAAATCTTTAAAGACATAAATATTTCCACATCAAAGTTGTAATATTTGAAAATATTAATTTGATGTAGTTTTATTATAAATGTTATTATCATGCCATGTAAAAAAATTATTAAATCTAATATTGACATTATAATATTAATATTATATTTAATATTAATATTATTAAATTTCATAATTTAGATTAATGTGATATTTACATTTAATATAGCATTCAATTGTTATATTATAATATATATTTATATATCGATATATATTAACTCTAGATATATATGGAAGGAAGAACAAAGACAATGATAAAGGTGGAGAGATAAGGGGAGTGACAAGGGAGATGAGGAGATACAATGAAGAGGAGGAATGAAGAGAGAGAGAAAGAGAGGAGTGAGAGAGGGAAAGAAGGGTAAGAGAGAGAGGGGGAGACACAAAGATGGAGGGGGGATAGATAATGACAAGGTTGGAGGGTAGATAGAGATGGAAAGAGAGGGAAAGAAGGGTAAGAGAGAGAGGGGGAGACACAAAGATGGAGGGGGGAGAGATAATGGCAAGGCTGGAGGGTAGATAGAGATGGAGAGAGGGGGGGAGAGAGAGATAGTGACAAGGTTAGAGGGAAAAGAGAGAGAGAGAGAGATAGTGACAAGGTTAGAGGGGAGAGAGGGAGATTGAGATATGGGGGCAGATGTAGGAGAGAAAAGGAGAGAGGGGAAGGCCCAGAAACAAGAATTGAGAGAGAGGAGGAGAGAGGGAGGGATAGATAGATGGAGTTGGAGGGGTAGAGAGGGAGGAACATAGAGATGGAGTTGGAAGGGGGGGAGAGGGAGTGAATAAGAAAGACATTGAGAGAGAGAGAGAGAGAGAGAGAGAGAGAGAGTATGTTTTGGGGTGAGATAGAGAGACAAGGAAGGTGATATGGAAGGAAGGGTAGGGAGAAGGAGAGAGGAGATAGGGAGGAAGATAGTGACAGAGTTGGAGGGCGAAGAGAGAGGGGAGGGGAGATAGAGTGAGGTGGGAGAGAAATTGATAGAGAGGAAGGAAGAGAGAGAGGACATGATAGAGAGGAGAGAGCGAGGGAGGGATAGGTAAGTAAGAAGAAAGACATAAAAAGAGAAAAGTGAGAGAGAGAGAGAGAGAGAGAGAGAGAGAGAGAGAGAGAGAGAGGGAGAGAGGTGATAAGGCTAAGAGAGAGAGGAAGAGAGGAGAGGAGGAGCGAAGATAAATAGAAGGGGGAGAGAGGGAGAAGGAGAGTAAGAGGGAGGGAGAGATAGTTATATATGGAGAAAGAGTGTGTATGCTTTGCAGGTGATATAGAGATACAAAGGAGAGGCAGAGGGAGATAGAGATATAGATGGGACGTGAAGAGAGGGAACAAGGGAGAGATAGAGAGAGGGAGGGAGGGAAGGACGGGGAGATAGATATATATAGAGAGAGTGTGTGTGTGTGCATTTTGGTGGGGGGGTGAGATAGAGAGAAAAATAAGGAGAGTTGAAGCGATATATAGATATAGATGGAGGGGGAGAGAGGGAAGAAGATTTCTTGCACAAGATGCATTGATTTCAATGTAGATGATGATTTATAATCCTATTTGATTGTTTACACTAGATGCATTGATTTCAGTGTAGATGTAAATTTCTAATTATTTTGATTGTTTGCACTATATGCATTGATTTCAGTGTAGATGTTTATTTCTAATCCTATTTGATTTCTCTCTCTAGATGCATTGATTTCAGTGTAGATGGTGATTTCTAATCCTATTTGATTGCTTGCACTAGATGCATTGATTTCAGTGTAGATGTTTATTTCTAATTATATTTGATTACTTGAACTAGATGCATTTACTTCAATGTAGATGTTGATTTCTAATCATATTTGATTGCTTGCATTAGACGCATTAATTTTAGTGTAGATGTCGTTTTCTAATCATATTTGATTGCTCACATTAGATGGATTGGATGTTGTTAATATTGAGACTAAATTATTAAAAATATTTTTCAAGATTAGATGGAGGGGAGACAGAGGGAAGAATGTTTATTTCATTAGATGCATTCATTTCATTGTAGATGATGTTTTCTTATAATTCTATTCAATTTGTTGCACTAGATACATTGATTTCAGTGTAGATGTTGATTTCTAATCCTATTTTATTGATTTCTCTAGATGCATTGATTTCATTGTAGATGTTGATTTCTAATCATTTTTTATTGCTTGCATTAGATGCATTTATTTCAGTGTAAATTTGGATTTCTAATCCTATTTGATTGTTTTCATTGGATGCATTGATTTTAGTGTAGATGTTGATTGTTAATCTCATTTGATTGATTGCATTAGATACATTGATTTCAGTGCATATGTTGTTTTCTAATCTTCTGTGATTTCTTGCATGATGCATTAGTATTTGTTAATCTTGACATTGTAGATTATTAAGAAAAAATATTTTCACGATACATAGTAATACCTAAAAAGACACTATTAAGAATTAGTTAGCTGTCAAAAGTTGTGATACCTAGAATTAAAATGAAATAAATGTGCATAATCAATCTTCCTGCCTGTAAAGTGTAAATTAATCCTGGATAAGATCGTCTCCCTTCTACATCACCAACTAATTATTGATAGAAAATTACATATATTCAAACTTACTAATAGATAATTGTGTATAATAATGTATTCAAAATATTTATAAGAGGAAAACATATATTTATAAACATTCAAAACAAATCAAAATATTCTTGAAGGAGATGTGATAATTGTTTGGAGAAACAAATAATGTAAATATTTTAGAATTCTAACCACTCATTAAAAAAAAAAAAAAACTCAAAAATACATTATTTCTTGACTTTTCCAAATAGAGTATAGATAAAAAATCATCAAAATATTCTTGAAGGAAATAAATTATTTCAAACGTTAGCAAAGAAAAAAAATATTTTAAGAGTAATATTGACACAATAAATTATTAAAACTAATCTTCAAGATATATTTAGTAATACCTGGAGGGACACTATTGAGAATTAATTAGTTGTCAGAAGTTGTGATACCTAAATTAAACGAAATAGATGTGTAGTATCAATCCTCTTGCAAACAATTGACAAAATTGTCTCACTTTTTCATCACCAACTAATTACTAATAGACAATAACATACGTATATAAAAATATAACACAACAACTCTAACATTCAAAAAAATTATCATCCAAATCCAAACACATAAACACACAAACTACTCAAAGCATCCAAACAAAGATGTACAAATCATTCAAGGAAAGAAACACAAACTAGATGAAAGAAGAGAATGATATGGGCATGCCAAGCAAAGAAAACATAATGTGAATTTTGAAGTTAACCTCAAACATATATATATTAATGGTAATATAAGAATGTGACATTGTTGCCCTCAACTAGAATGAGCTTAGATCCATCTAAAACTAGATCTATCATGTGCCGAGAGGGATCAAATCCCTCGACGTGCAAACCTTTCCTCAAATTCTACACTCCAAAAAGAAGGTTTGCACCTAGAGGGATTTGATCCCTCTCGGCGCATGATAGATCCGATGTTAGATGGATCTAAGCTGGTGTATACTCGCTATTTAAGTAATTTCAAAGATTTTACAAATTATGGTCATCATTCTTTAAAATTTTCATGTAGCTTGGTTAAACCCATTAATTATAATGCATTTTAAAGAAGAATAATTGATTTTAGCGTTCAATTTCATGAGTTGGATTTAAAGAGGACCTTATAAATAATAAAACAAATTTGAAGCCACTTTTAAATAAGAATTTGGGAGGATTCTAACTTTTCAAAAATAATAATAGGTAGGCATCGATTTTGAAGAAATTCATAATATTCCCACAAGGAAAAAGAATAGAGCTTTCTAGCATATAGTTTAACACCTAAAATGTGCAAACCCAGTTGTGTTTAGATTCAAGTTGTGTGAAAGAATCAAAAGCATCGTAGCCTTGGTAAGCATACATTTGAGATTTCCATATCCTACCAAAAAGTATCTTTGTTTTCTAATCAAACTAATAAATAGACATCTTTTATAAAAACTAAGATTTATCACCACCAATGTGCCAACACTAAAGAAACTACATAAAACTCTCAAAATCAAAGAAAAAATGATTGCTCAAGATAATCTAGGAAAAAGGGATTACCAAGTAACCGTGAACTGCAGAATACCTCCCAGTGAACCGAAAAGTACGAGCAGGCAATCTCTCTTAATGTTGTGTTCGGTGTATCACGTTTACAAGGTGGCAGACTCGGCTTCCTATGGATAAAGGATTGAAAACCTAGTGGGGTCTCCCTTTATATATGCGATGGTACGGGGAGCACAAGTCCATACTAGCATTGTCTAATGCCGAAGAAAATCACAGCTGCTAGGTTTAAAGACATCGGAACACGTCTCTAGCCTAGAACTCTAAATGTAAACATTTAGTTTCAAATGTACCTTAGGTTAATTAAATATATTTTAAAGTTTTATCTTGAAATTAAGTCTCAGTTTTTAGGTCTTACCAATGTCACCTAAAAAACTCTTATGTGCAGCTATATGAGACAAAACCCTTTCAATTCCATGAATGCTTACACTTATTGAGAGAAGAGAAAACAATCAATGCAGCAAACAAGCAACTAAAAGTAAGATGACTCTTCACTACTTCACTTTTCAAGACAAAACAATGAAAATTCTTTCCACTCCCTACTCTTCCTATCAGATGCGCTTCAACTAGTCCTTTTAACAATAAAATAAGTTCATTTCATTTCAAATGCTCATGATGATGTAATTATAGCTTTCAATGATACTACTTAATGTAGCATATCAATTAAACAAACTAGAATGATGTATTTTATTCAATGGAATGATAGAATGAATCTTTCACATAAACATTTCAATGAAAATTTTCAAACAACTAAACATCAATCATATGCAAAGCACAATGAAAGAACTCCTTTCAAACCAAATATGAAAATATTCAATCAAAACAAACCGAGCAATTTAATCTATGCTTGGAAAAGAAACATTCAAGAAGAGAAGAGCAAACGAAACTTTTTCACTTGTTCAATTGAAAATAGAGCAATATAGATACACGAGCTAAAACATGAAATGCATGAAGTAGAAAATCACCAACTTGATTTGATGATCACATAAGCGAATGAATGGACAATGACCTAGATGGCCTAGGAACACAAACCATCCAAAAACTCAAAAAATCAAGTAATGCAATCTTAAACCAATCAAGAAAACAAATCAAGCTAACAAAGAATTCTAGCCAGGGAGAATAAAGGCAAACAAGCCAAGAAACAGAATCTCCGAGGACAAGACACACTGGCAATGATTTAAGAGAAACCCTTATTTTAACCTACAGGAATTGGCGCAACTGTCTAACTAGCAAAAAACACCATAAGGGGTTGTGGTGCGACTTTTCAAGAGGAACTCGCATCAGTCGGTGCTACTATTAGCAAAATAACAACACTGATCAAGGGATTCAAAGAAAAACAAAAAAATTCCACAAACCAAAACCAGACCTGTCACTCTAAATTCAAGAATCAAAGCACTAGATAACATAGATTACATATTACAAAAGAGAAAGAGTGATACAAGAAAAGTCATCACAAATCATGAAGTAAAAAACAATCCAAAGAGAGGGATGGTCCCCAATATGGTCACTAATTTATGGAGTAGGAAGATTCTCTCTGTGAACATAGACAATCCCTCTAGCCCAAGGGAGAAGGTCTAGCCAAAATAAGACAATCTGACATAAGTTCCCTTAGATTGAGAATGGATAAGATCCTACCTCTTGTATCGCTTATCCTTGTTTGATGAAGTCCTTGTGTCTTTTCTCCAACGATCATCTCCTTAACATCAATCAAGCCCCTGAAACAAAGAGACAAGAAACCAAAGCACACATGATAGCATACAATAGATTCAACCTACTTAAGAGGCTAAGGAGTCTTAAGCTACCAAACACCATATACGATTGATATAGGAAACAAAATATCAATTGTATTATTATGAAAAAAAGGAAAGTACAACCTTTGCCTTAGCGTTGTAGGTTTCCTTTGACGTGTTCGAGTTCCAGCACCAATATTAGCATCTCATGATTCACCTCAAACAATAGAAGTTCAAGGCTTCTTCCTCTTTTCTCCAAACCAAACAAACTTATTCTCCCTTTACAAACACAAACTAGAAGGCTAAGGCTATCAATAGTTGTTTTGGCTATCAATATTTTGCAGATTATTCCAGCCCTTTCATGAGCTAGATGAGGTTGGAATAGGAGAATTTTATATAGCTTGAGAGAGGGGGCATGGACCATCTTATAATGGGCGAGGTCTTATCTCTTTTGGTTTGTTCCATTTTAATAGGGGAAAGGAGCCCAAACAGTCTCTCTCAGCTCTATCTTGACTAACCACTTACCAGACTTACATTCACAAAGCTTCTAGACTTTCAAGCTTCAACTCCATTTTTAAAAACTTTTCAAAAGAGGGCCGGTGCAGGTAATGGATGGATATCAGCGTTGATCAATGCTAGGCCCAATGTTGAACTCTGAAAATCGACGCGGGGAAGAAACTGAGGGATAGCACCGCCTTTGAAACTAAGTTTGAAGGAATATTATTTGGAAATGATGTAAGAGGGAAATGTTCTGCAAATGAAGAGTGATGTAAAGACATGTTCTTCATGATAGGAAAACACATGAGGTTCACTGTAGAGGTCCTCCAAGATCAAGGAATGGGAAGTACAGGGACAGTGATAAAATGATGTGTAACAGATAGACTTCCTAATAATGCATTGACAACTTTGGCATTGGTTTCATATGATTTCTTTTCTGCTGGATCTATGGGGACTGCTACTAGATATTGGTATCCTCCTTCCACAATTGCCCAAACATCAACTCCAAGTTACTGAAGATAGGCTCTGGTTCTTATCTTCCAATATGCTAAGTTATTTATGTTGAAGATTGGTGGTCTAATAGATCCTATTCCTTCTTGATTTCTCATCTTGAGAGATCTTCCTTCAAGCGATCAAGGTTCCTCTGAAGGACTTGCTATGATACCAATTGTTGGGAAAAATACTGGGGGGGTGGGGTGAATCAGTATTTAAACTTTCACAATAATATTTTTTCTTTTTCAAACTGCATACGTGATTTTACATAAACCAAACAACATATGTCTGCAACTATAATGAATGAAACCAGTGTATAGATAATAAACTTGTAAAACAACTAATTCATTGTCTGTTGAACTTAAATCAGAGTCTGATGCATTTACTAAACAGTAAACAAATGCAGTAAGAACGGAATAAATCAACACACATAAGCAACACACATGAACACCAGGATTTTTGAGGTAGAAACACAATGTGGGAAAAAACCACCATTGTTGTCGTCTTAGTCTTCAATCTTTATATTATAAAAAGTGTTTACAAGTTTTTGACTAGTGTAGACTCTTTCCAGTACGCAAGTATCTACCTACTAAAGGCTACAACCTTCACTCGTTTTCCAACTTCTACTGGAAGGGATATCCAACCCCCTAGCTCTTGTACTAGCTTATATGTTTACCAATACATAGGCACCGGCCTACAGAAATATATCACCTTCACTCATTTTCTAGCTTCTAATAGAAGGGAGCTCCAACCCCCTAGCTCTTGTGCTAGCTAATATGTTTACCAATACATAGGCGTCAACCTACAGAAGGCTACCACCTTCACTCTTTCTGCAAGGACCACGTTTCATAAATTTTCAGACTGGATACTCCTGGTACACATCAACTCAATATGTAGGCGACGTTTCATAAAATTCTCATACTAGATCCATCAGTGACATTGAAACTCAAAATCAATCACCACAACTGTATCAACCACTCACTAAAACCCATCCACTCTAAAGAAAAGCGCAATCAATCAATCTGAACAGTCAGATGACTGTCACCATAACACTGCATCAACAACCATAACCAACTACAACCTCAAAAATCATATTCCAGAATGTATATGCTACTTCAATGAGGACAACCTGCGTGTATACACTACTTTCTGTAACCCAACATGTGTATACCTCTAAAGGCACATAATCATAAAATTTATGAACCAAAAAATGTACTAACCAAAGACATTATGATGATCTACTGTCATATTACATAGCTCTAAACAGATAGCAACAAAGATCACCCTTCTTACTCAGTCAACCAATAAACCAAACTCAATCTCCTTGTACAATCAGTTTAACTGTAGATCTAATGAAGACATCATTTACAAACAAGGGTAAAACAACAACACTTATTGGATAGATTAGTCATTTCTCAACAAAAAACCCTTCCTCTGCATACGCTACTTGGAAGTGTTGAATCTGCATGTATACGCTCCTTCATTGAGGCGAACCTGCGTATAGATTTGCAAATAATGACTTATAACTTCGTAGCTTTTCAAGACTTCAAATATACCCAGATCATAGCATTTAAAGAATCAAACATGTGTTAGCACTTAGATTTACCCTATCCATTATCAAATCATACAATGATAAGTCAATTTCAGGTCTCATGATCCTGAACCAACATTGTTTCTAGGGGTGCACAAGATGTTTCAGATTTATATCATAACCATAGCCCTTACAACACAAAATATACTTCAGATAGAAGTATTCACGAAAAACCCTTTCGCTTGCACACTTAGCCCTTTGATATTCTCCTCCTTATATACTTAGAGTCTTTTTCAATACCATGCACCAAAACAACACTTAGAACCTATGGTATTCTTAGACGAGATCAAGTAACCATTATTATGCTCAATATTGTGGGTTAATACCATGGTATGGACCCTTGGTATTCTTTAACCTTAATTTTTCATCCCATGCGCGTTTTTCCTTTTGTGAAACTGCATGCATACGTATACGAGACTTTTTATTCTATGTAACCGTGTGTATACATGACTTGGACTAGGTTAAACAATGTATACAACTTAAAACATTCTCTTTCCTCAATTTCTTGATTCTGATCCGTAATCCTTTGCTCCATCATCCTATTCTTTAATGCCATAACTATGTTACCCTTGAATTGACCTGTTACAATGTGAGCTACCATTATACATCACTTTATCATTTCTGAACTGACCTGTGAATACATCTAGCTATCATATATGTGAGTTTCCATCAAGGACAACACATGTACCATAATCGCAACAATGGTCCCAAATATCCATGGAAAAGATACACCATTTTCTATGTTGAAGACACTAACTGAGCTATTCAAAAATAGTAGTGACAATAGAAAATTGGCCCTGAAAGATAAACTTTGAAACATTAGGATGCAAAGGAATGATATTATTCTACAATATCTCTCCAAATTTACACAAGTTCAAGATGAGGTTGGAGGGGTTGGGGTGAATGTTGCAAAAGATGAACTGGTGAGCCTAGCTCTTCTAGGCCTTCCAAAATCCTGGCATAGCTACTAGGACTCTGTGAATGGAAGGGAAAGATTACCGAATTGGGAAATATTGTGCTCTTACTTGTTTCAATAAGAGGTCAAGAGAAATACCAAAGATGGGACTTCATTCAAAGCTAAAAATGAAGAGAAATGTGTATTAATTAGAAAGGGGAAGAAGGGAAAAGGAAAGAAGACCCAAATAAAACATGAATCCAACCAAAATAATGGCATGAAGAAATATTGGAGTAAGATAAAATGTTTCTATTACCACAAATATGTGCACTATGCAACAAAATGTCTACACAAGAATTCTACCAAGAATCCTTTAGGAGGAGCATGAGGTGAAGCACCGGCTTCATAATTCGAATTAGACTTCACCCTAATAGCATGCATAGACAACATTGTTATGGGGAGTGTGTGGTACCTTGATTCCTATGCCTCATTCCATATGACAGGGTGCAAGGATTTTTTCAGTAGACTAGAGGAGAAGGATCTTCATATGCATATCGAACTGGAGGATGATAGGAGGTACAATGCAACATGAATTGGAACTGTCACCTTTGAGAGCAAGAAAGCATCCCCTCTTTACCTCAAATATCTTAGGTTTGTACCTAGGCTGAAGAAGAACCTAATCTCTGTAGCAATATTGGAAGATATAGGATATGATGTTATTTTTAGTAAAGGGAAAGCCTTTCTAAGATACATAGTTATTGGGCAAGTGAAGCAGATTAGAGTTCGATTCAAACCTATACAAACTTGAGGTGGGAGAATGTGTTGTATTGAGAAGCAACGTAGAAAAGGCGCAGAGTCAATATGTTGGAGAAATTTGGCACAAGAGTTTGGGTCATCTACACCATGATGCCTTAAAAATCATGCTGCAAATTACCATCGATCTCCGTAAACACTCCCTTGACCAAGAGGATGTCTATAATGGTTACACATTGGGGAAATATGTCAAATACACATTCAATGGCCAAGATAGCAGATCAAATGCAATATTGGAGTGATTCCACTTGGATGTTTGTGGACCCTTTTCTACAACCTCCACAACAAAACATAAGCACTATGTCAATTTTATTGATGATTTCTCTATAAAATGTTGTATCTTCTTCATCCAAAATAAGGATGAAGTTTTCTCAAAATTTGTTGAATTCAAGGCATTGATTAAGAAGGAGACTAAGAAGAAGGTGAAGGCTCTCAAGAGAAACAATGGAGGTGAATTATTTTTTAATTCCTTCAAGGATGCCTATGCCAAAGAAGGTATTCGAAGAGAACTGATAACACCCCATAACCCACAGCAAAATGGGGTAGTTGAGAGGAAGAATAAGAGCATAGTGGGAGTAGCAAGAGCCATGTTGCATGATTAGGGGCTTCCATTGCATCTATGGGAAAAAGCATGCAATACAATAGTCTACTTGCAGGACTAGAGTCCTCATAGAATACTTGGCATAATCACACTAGAGGAAGCTTTCTCTAGGATAAAGATTGATGTGTCTCATTTTAGAATTTTTGGAGCTTCATTTTATTGTCATCTATCCAAGGATTCAAAAAAGAAACTTGAACCTACAACAGAGTTGGGAGTTATTGTAGGATACACTAAAAATCCACACAATTATCGGGTGTATTTACCTTCACTGAGGATGACAGTTGTGAGGAGATATGTCAAGTTCAATGAGGAGAAGGCCGTGAGATGCTCTTTGGAATGAGAGTTGAGTATCCCACTGGAGTAGGAGATTCTAGCTCCAAAGGAGGAGCCTCAGGATGAGCTTCAAGAGGTTATGGAGCAACCACTGTAGTGGACCATACATGAGGTAGAGTCGAGGCACCCACTCAAACAAAATCTCTACAAAGTGAAGCATGAAACTGATGGGAGCATCGAGAAGTACAAGGCCATATATGTGGCCAAAGGATTCTCTTAGGTAGAGGGAGTGGACTATTAGAAAACATTTGCACCAGTTGCAAGATATTCCTCAATTAGATCCATTTTAGCATTGTTTGTGTAGATGGGGTGGAAAATCCACCAAATGGATGTGAAGACCGCATTTCTCAACAATGTTGTTGAGGAGGAAATTTACATAGAGAAAACAGAAGGATTTGAGACATATGATTGGGAGTCACATGTGCGTAGACTCGGGAGAGAATTGTATGGTCTCAAACAGGCGCCCCAATCATGGTACACTCAAATCGATAGTTACCTCAATGGATTGGGATTCACTAAAAGTGAAGCAGATGTGAAACTCTATCACATTGTGGTAAATGGTAAGTTGCTTATTCTTGTTTTTTATGTTGATGATTTAATATTGACAGGTGATGAGCAATTGATCCTCTCTTGAAAAGAGGATCTTGCAAGGGAATTTGAGATGAAAGGCACGGACTTAATGCATTACTTCCTTGGGTTGGAAGTATGGCAAGGTGATGGTGAATTGTTTGTGTCTCAGGAGAAGTATGGCAAGGTGATGGTGAATTGTTTGTGTATCAGGTGAAGTATGGCTCCAAAATACTTCAAAGATTTCACATGGAAAATCGTAGGCCCGTGGACACAACTCTAGCGACAAATTGGAAGAAGGAGAATGCCACTTCAGGTGAAGGGGTTGACTCTCCTATTAATAGGGATCTTGTGGGGTCTTTGATGTATTTTGTGAACATAAGACCCAACATGTGCTATGTAGTAAACCAGTTGAGTCAAGCTATGGTGAGGCCTACCAAGCTGTATTGGAAGGAAGAAAAGAATGTGTTATAATATGAAAATAAAATAAATACTTTATTGCCCACATGGCGTAAATTAGATGATGATGGAGTGTATTGTTAAATTACTCCATGATGTGAATATCACTGGTTCAAAACTCCATGGGAAAAAACCCAACAATGTTAAAGGATGGTGTGGCTCAAGATGGGGTGTATTGTTAAGTCACTTCATGATGTGAATGTCACTAATTCGAAAGTCCTTGGGTAAAATTCCAACAATGTTAAGGGATGGTGTGTGCAGGCCAGGTGCAATCCCTATGTAAATTTGATAGCTTAGATGCCATTGGATCAGAATTTTTTAAGCCAAAGGTCAACTCTAAAAAACACAAACAATTTGACAACCAAACAAAAACTTTATTATTTTTAATTTTTATAATAAATATTTGAAATTAATTTATAAAATAATACTATTTTTCCATAAATATTAAAAATAAAATAATTTTAAAAAGCCAAAAATAAACTAATAATTCAATTTTATTATAATATACGTGGAGAACATCTCCAGTAAAAGAAACGTAGAAACTAGATATGTACGTACTAACATTCTAGGGGAAAATATAAATTAATTAAAAAGGCGCGAAAATAAACTTATAATTCAATTTTATTATAATATGCTTCGAGCACATCTCTAGTAAAAGCAACGTAGAAACTACATATATCCGTACTAACATAATAGGGAAACGTAGAGGCTACGAGAGGAAGGAAATCTTATCTTTATGTTGACAATGAGAAAAATCCATGTCACCTGAATTATTTTACTCCAGGGCAGCCAGCATGGCTCACATTTATTAAAAAAATATTATAACTTAATTTGATCAAATTAATGTCCACGTAATAACAAAAAGAACGTATTTGCATTGAAATAACATTAGGACCATTTTTCACGTCCATATACAAAATATCAAAATAAAATTAAATGAAGTAAAATTAAATGGTTGTGTTATTTAAAGAGAAGTTGTATTTTTTGGATGGTTATTTGAAGTTTAACCACTATAATTTGGATTTATAAATTTTTGCTGGATTTTCTTTGAATATGATTGGAATTTCCATAACTTTTTGGGCAATTCCTCTGCCTAGTTAGACTAGTGGTCTAACGATGCGAAGGAATTGCCAGGACGGCCAAAAGTGGCCGAAATCCAAGCAAAAAGAATTCAAAAAAATTTGTAGACACATTGTTTGAATCGTGTTTTTGATAGTGGAAATGGATTCAGCACCATCCAAAATATCTAAAACAGCGAAATTTTGAAGTTTAACAACTATAACTTGGATTTACAAAAATTCTTGCCGGATTTTCACTAAATATAACTGGAATTTCCATAACTTTCTAGGCAATTCCTCCAATTAATTAAAATACAGGATGAATAATTAATGAAAATCTATTTACTACGATAGAGGAAAAATGCAAATTTAATAATGACAACAAAAGTAACCAGTGAGAGTTATGAGTGCATTACTCATAACTTACTATTTTCTTATGATCTCAAATTAATAAAGTAAATACGAGAGAGAATTTATATTGTTCTTTTTATAGCATTTCAGTCAGTGCTACTTAAAATGTACTTAAAACTAAATGAATGGATGGAATTTGCATGATAGTAAAACAATAATGAAGAATATTTTCTATGTTAAATTTATAAAAAATATTTGACACACAGGCTTTTTTGGTATATATTTTACCACACAACTAAATGTTGTGAATTATAATTAATTTTTTTTAGGTGTATTTCTTTTACAATCATTTTTTTTGGGCCAATGCTAATGAATGCTAATAATAGTATTTTATAATTTTTAGATAAATTATGTGATATCATAAGGGTTTAGATTAACTAGATTGAATAGTTGTTGGTATTTCAAGAGTCCATAAATTTTGACAAAAGAATCATGATAGGCATCAATGAATTGTAGATCAATGGTTATTGATCCTTCCACATAGTCTCTCTTGATTCTCTTTTAAATGCTAGCTATGGTCATTCTTACTATAACCTTTTTGAGACCTAAAGGAAATCGCTCTTGTCATTGTCTTCCTATAGACTATTGGGTGGATCTACCATCAATGCATATTGTGGGAATTTTTCTTTCTTCTCATGATATATCGTTGTTGATCCTTCCACATAGCCTCCTTTGATGCTCTTTTAAATGCCAACTATGGTTACCCCTACTAAAACCTTGTTGAGGCCTAAGGGTAATCCCTCTTGTCATTGTCTTGTTATGGACTATTTGGTGGATCTACTATCAATGCATGTTGTGGGTAATTTTCTTCATTCTCATGAGACATAACATGTGCATAACCATAGGTCCATGCTTTATCATACTTGGGAAAAAAAAATCTCTCCTCCTAAAAATTGATAAAAATGTTATTTTTTAATCCATTTGGATGGCATCCCTAGATGGAGTGACCAAGTCAAGAAAAGAAGGGAAGCATGTTTCCACCATCCCATCATCCCACTAGTTAATAAGATGTCGAAACATGCCCCTTCAAGAGTTCAATTAACACATGCATGATACGCAGATGGTTGCCACGACTCTCCACCCAATGGGTCCACACCACATTCATTACCTAGCTCAATTATTTGCACAAAGGAGGATTACAGAGGATTTGTAGTGGTTTCATACCACTAACAATATATCTCTCATGGATTTGGATGGAAAGAAAAATCATATCACTTGTTTGACATTCAATGATCAATAATCAATGGCCACCGTGCTAAGACTTTGCACATTGCATAGGGATACTCATAGAAGGGACTAGCATGAAACACAGTGAAATCAAGCTTCCTCAGTAATTAGATGTCAATCCTCAATTGCGGGCCTTTCCCTTCCTCGTGACACTCTGAAGCATGGAACAGGCACCTCATCTTCTACTTGGTGCCATGGCTTTTTAGTTGGACTTATCGAGCTATCAACCCCAAGAACGTGAGGGAAAATGTGGCAAAGTCGAGTTATTTCAGCTTCCAAGGTTATGGTTAGCACCCTCCCACTCAACACCCTAGTTCTAGTTGTTTAAATTTCTTTTTGGGCAAGCGACATTCCATTTTTCATACTAGTACGGGCCACCAACACGGTGTCATCCCCTAGGCAAGCCTCCTCCAGAGCCAAGCAAACCTATAAAGCCTAAGTATGCTATGACTCTTTGGTTATACATTTTTAATCCTAACTCTCGATTTGGTCCATATTTTTCTCCTTCATATATTATAGGTTTTGCTAAAATTCATCCCTTATGTGGCCTTGGTAAGGATAGGGGGCTTTGACTTAATGCCTCAACACTTGTTAGGCCACTGAAGCCTACCACATCCCTCTTCTCCTTTTATTCGGTTTCCATACCCCAAAAAAAGAGCTAGAGTCAAGTGGGGAACAACATTTACCAAGAGAGAGGTCTCTCTAGAGGTCAAACCTAAGTTGAGAGCTCATCCACTCACTATCAAGATTTGACCCTTTAACCAATTCAATAAGAAATTACTTAGGTGGAAAGAAAATTCTCCAACTAGCGATGCAATATTATAGACATTGAGGTGTTGGATGAGGTGGCAGATTGGGTTCCTGACACTGGCTATACAGGAGCGGGTATAACTAATACATATACGCAGTTGACATCTATTGGAACCTCAAGTTTCTCTTGGCAAGAGTGCTTGTAGATCAAAATGAGATCAAAGAATACACCCTATTGTCTTTGAATCAAATGTGGCAACTTATGATGGCAATGGGCCACAAGCTTGCGAGAATTGTTTGTTGATCCTTCCACATAACCTCCTTTGATCCTCTTTTAAATGCCAACTATGGTCACCCCTACCATAACCTTGTTGAGGCCTAAGGGTAATCCCTCTTGTCATTGCCATGTTATGGACTATTTGGTGGATCTACTATCAATGCATGTTGTGGGTAATTTTCTTCATTCTCATGAGACATAAAATGTGCACAACTATAGGTCCATGCTTTATCATACTTGGGAAAAAAATCTCTCCTCCTAAAAATTGATAAAAATGTTATTTTTTAATCCATTTGGATGGCATCCATAGATGGAGTGACCAAGTCAAGAAAAGAAGGGAAGCATGTTTCAACCCACCATCATCCCACTAGCTAATAGGATGTCAAAACATGCCCCTTCAGGAGTTCAGTTAACACATGCACAATACGCAAATGGTTGCCATGACTTTCCACCTAGTGGGTCTACACTACATTCATTACCTAGCCCAATTATTTGTGCAAAGGAGGATTACAGAGGATTTGTAGTGGTTTCACATCACTAACAATATATCTCTCATGGATTTGGATAGAAAGAAAAAGCATATCACTTGTCTGACATTTAATGATAAAAAATCAATGGCCATCGTGCCAAGACTTTGCACATTGCATAGGGATACTCATAGAAGGGACTAGCATGAAACACAGTGAAATCGTGCTTCTTCAGTAATTAGACGTCAATCCTAAATTATTGGGCTTTCCCTTCCTCGCAACACTCTGAAGCTCGAAACATGCACCTCATCTTCTACTTTGTGCTATGGATTTTTAGTTGGGCTTGTCGAGCTATCAACCCCAAGAACATGAGGGAAAATGTGGCAAAGTTTATTTATTTCCTCTTCCAAGCTTATGATTAGCATCCTCCCTCTCAACACCCTAGTTATCTAGTTCTTTTAAATTTCTTTTTGGGCATGCGACACTCCATTTTTCATACTAGTATGAGCCACCAACATAGTGTCATCCCCTAGGCAAGCCCCCTCTAGAGTCAAGAAAACCTATAAAGCCTAAGTACGCTATGACTCTTTGGTTATACATTTCTAATCCTAACTCTCGATTTGGTCCATATTTTTTTGCTTCATATATTTTAGGTTTTGATAAAATGCATCCCTTAGGTGGCCTTGGTAAAGATAGGGGGCTTCAACTCGGTGCCTCAACACTTGCTGGGCCATTCAAGCCTACCACATCCCTATTCTCCTTTTGTTTGGTTTCCATACCCTAAAAAAAGAGCTAGAGTCTGGTGGGGAACAACATATTACCAAGAGAGAGGTCTCTCTAGAGGTCAAACCTAAGTTGAGAGCTCATCCACTCACTATCGAGATCTAACCCTTCAACCAATTCAATAAGAAATTACTCAGGTGGAAAGAAAATTCTCCAACTAGCGATGTAATATTACAGACATTGAGGTGTTGGATGAGGTGGTAGATTGGGTTCCTCACACTAATCATATAAGGGCAGGTATTATTAATACATATACACAGTTGACATCTTTTGGAACCTCAAGTTTCTCTTGGCAAGAGTGCTTGTAGATCAAAATGAGATCAAAGAAGACACCCTATTGTCTTTGAATCAAATGCAGCGACTTATGATGGCAATGGGCCATAAGCTTGTGAGAATTGAATGGCAAATGGGACCTCCTCCTAATCCTAGCTACTCTCCTAGTAGCAACAAGGATCCCATCCCCGTTGAATGGATGCAACAAGGAGCCCATCCCAACAAGGAGCAACAAAAATGTTTTCACTTTTTTTTTTTTTTTTTCTTCAGTTGTAATGCTTTTTATGTTATATATTTTGTCGGACCTTGTTGAAAGTATAGTCTCTATAGTCTTGGCAGAATATTGTAATATAACTTTAAGCAGACATGTTAAAGTATAGGAAGTCTACTAAATAATGGGGGATTGTTCCCGCTGATGAAGATGATCAATTTTGTAACATGTAACATGTTGTTAGTAATTTTTTTTTAATGAAAAGATGTTATAATCCATGTGTTATTTTGATATTTTGAAATAGTTGAAGTTTTGCATTTGGTTTGGTTTCCCTAGTGGCAAGAATTAGTTATGCATGTAAATTTATGAAAACAAGCAACACAAAATTTTAGCCCACAAAAAGAAAGAAAGAGAAAAAAATCCATTTGGATGACATTAAGTATGAAAAAGAAGGAAACCTTGATTTCCATCACCTAGAGAAACTTAACATTAGGTAGGAGGTTAAATTATAATTGAAATATTATTTATTTTATTTATGAGGTTAAGATAAAAAATATTATTCAAAAATTGTATAATTACCTGTTTTAGCTCTAACTAATAAAGGAAACCACTCTATTATGAACACTATTTAGGTTGAAACCACTTTTTGATCTTGGATTAAGACCTAAATGTGCTTCTAATTGACTATGTGCTTGTTTTCTTTGAATGGAATGTAAGACACAAGTTAATAACCCAAGATCATCTCAAATGAGTGAAAGTATGCCTAAAATTGCCTATAATTAACTAAAAACTCATTTTTCTTGTTGATATTAATAGCCAAAAATCTAAAAATATCTAGTAAAAATGAAAGTCTATACTTTATAAACCACCATTAAATAATTTTAAATGACATAACTTTTTTAGATTTAAAAAATAAATCAATCAATATTTTTTAATAAAAACTAATAATAGTAGTGTGATATTATTAAATTATAATACATTTTATTTAAACAATTACTGCCACCCAGTAATGGTATAAATATGTAATACATAATACTAATATTACTACATTGTTAATCACACGATCAACCCAATCACGTCATTAATGAGCAAAGCTGATGAAAAACTGAATAAACTTCAAATTTCTGTGATGAAAAACCATTAAAAAATTTTAAAAACCTGTGAAACATATGTACCAAGTCGTTCACCGAATCTCACTAACGAACCGGAGTTTGTAAGCCGGAACTTCAAAGTATTGTCTGTTGGTTTTCTCGATGGGTATCAATGTAGAGACACAGTGGATATGGGGGATACATTGTTGTAGAGTCTGACAAATTCTATTATTTTTAGTGGGAGGTGGAAATGGTACTAACAATTCTGAATTAATTGCTCTTTGGGGAGTTCAGCATATCATATTTATGCACATTTACCAGGAACAGAATTGGGTAAGACACTCTGTATAAGAGAGAAGAGTGTAATTGATACAGGTGTGATTCATTTTGCTGCTTTTTACGAAAGATCTCTGTCAAAAACAGGAAGCATCAACATCCTGTAAGGAACATATAGTCTAATAATTTATATTTTTGTTTGTTTTTTTAATGGCACCCTCGGATTAAAAAATATGTCTGCACTTGTTTTTGTTTTTTAAGAAAGCTGTTATATATTTTGCTGGACTTTATTTAAAATATAGTCTTTTGGCATAATATTGTAATAGAATTCTAAGCAGACATGTAAAAGGAGAGGAAGTCTATTAAATAATGGGGCATTTTTGCGGATGATGAAGATGAAAGATGATGAAGATGAACAATTTTGTAACATGTTGTTAGTATATGCAAGAGAGGAAAGCAGGTATAGGTCATCAGGTTACATATACAAACATTCTTCCATCTATCTCCAAATAAAATTCTGAACTTATGTATCTCTAAAGTATTTTGGAATCTGAAAGTCAGAGTTATGAATATTTTGGAATTTGATAGTGAAAGTCAAAATAAGTGTCAAATTTTTAAATCTATAATCGACACAAAAATATCTAAAATCAAAACATTTTTTTTTATACTATATCATGGAGAGGAATCTTCACAATGGAACACAAATCAAGCAAATTCTTATCCAAAAAAAATTAAAATGATACTGACATCTATTTAAAATCTCCATCAAATTCAATTTACGCTTTTGAAATTTTATTAGATTTTTTATGTACATAATTGTGCTCAAAATTAAACCACCAAACCTATAAAACCTCCCCACCTGATCATTGGACTACATCCTCAAAACTAACTTGAAATTCCACGAAATTATACACCTTAGATATATATTAAGGTGTAAATTTCACTATACAGTAATATACATAACACGTGATCATTGGACCACGTCCTCAAAACTAACTTGAAATTCCACAAAATTATACACCTTAGATATATATTGAGGTGTAAATTTCACTATACAGTAATACATAACACCTATGGTTAAGGATCCATACGCACAGGCATTCATTCAAAAGATACTCCCCAACTTGCAACCAGGGATAGCAGGAGGGAACTGGACAATTGTAATCATGCATAATTTTGAAAGCATGCCCAAAGGCTTTTAAGCTAAGCCTGCTAACAGTACTTCAATTAGTCGCAGGAAGTGCAGGTATGTTAGAGGTCATCATGATTTTAAACTCTGAGAAATCTAAGAGCCCGTTAGAGTCTGATCATATATGCCTATCATCTTCTGGCAATTGTCCAACTCTTCACCCTGCATCAATCCCAAATTACAGAGCACCTGTTGAAGCTTTGTGGAGGAGATGAATCCATCATTATTCATATCATATACCTCGAAAGCCTCCATCAAATCATCGCACCCATTGCCGTCGTTTAACAGATCTTCTGATTTATCACCCAGGATGGAGTGATAGAGGCCAACAAATTCATCGAATGTCAAGCTACCATCTTCGCTCTCAGAAATTGGTGCAACTAGACATTTCAAGTCTTCCTCTGAAATATCGAATCCGAGCCTTTTGAGGTAGTGATTCATTTCAGTTACGGTCAGTTTTCCGTCCCCATTTTCATCAACAATCTCGTACACTCTGCGAATTTCATGACTATTTGGACAAAGCGACATTATATATGCTGCAAATTATCTGCACCAGTTAAGGTGTAACCGCAATCCCGGACTTTGAGATATTAAGCGATCTCCGGATAGAAACAATATAGTAATCCGCTGGTCATGACGATCATGGAAATGCAATTTACAGTTAAAATGATATTCCCCAGCGACTTCTAGATGGAACCCGAACCACCCCACCCACTGCCCATCGTTTTGACCTTCTCGGATGGTGGGCGGTCAGCGGCCATCTCTATGAAAACTTTGGATAACCTCTTTTCCAAAAGAGAAAGATTCAATTTGTCCGTTTCTACATTTATTTATTTTTAATGAATATTTCATTACATACAATAATACATATTAAAAACATTTTAATTAATAATCAACCGTATAAATAATATTATATAAATTAAGATATATATTTTTATTATCAAATTGTATTTCCAAAACCGAACAGGTAAACACGTCAGATAATATAAAGACGACCCAGTGAGTGACGGCTACACCGCGTAAGACGAAAAGGCCGTGTAACTTGTAACGTAAGGCAGCCGTGTGGAATGTGGAGAGGGTGAGGATGGGAAATGGACGTTTTGTTTTGCGATTGCGAGGAGATTAGTATTATTTATGTAGGAGAAGAGAGGTACGAGTTGACTGTTGAATAATGGGATACTTTAATCACAAATCTTACCCTCCTGCTGCAATCTGGATACTTTAATCACAAATCTTACCCTCTTGCTGCTTTTAGGAAAGCAGTTTTTGAAAGGAAATCAAAGTTAATTGAAATAGAGGAAAATACAAACCTAATAAGTAAAAAAAAAATATTGGCATAGCTGTTCTGGGCGTAGTTTTGCAATGGGGAACGCCTTTACGGTGTTTGTTAGGGATATGCACAACCTAAAGCTCATCTTCTAGAAGTCCAGAGAGGGATAAGGAGTTAGTAAATGAAACAAAGACAAAGATTAATGAAAATGTTAATTGTGTGGATTAATGAAATCATGACTTGAGTGGATTCATGAAACTGACCAAGAGAGTTTGAAGTGCAGGGTATGAAGTGTTTTATAATATGTATCAAGTGGAAATTTATTTAAAATATTAATATGCACAATATCTGTATCTTATTCATTAAAATAGGATTACATATATACAAAGTATTGTCTCAAGATAGGGAGATTATTTTGGACACACAATTTGTTAGTTGAGGAAATCTCTCAACTACACACTAAACTAGGAAATGGATCCTAACTACTAGGAACAAACTTTTTTACTTAGTGAGAATCACAACTAGAGACAAGTAGGAATTAGATATTCCAACACTCCCCCTTAATGAGTACTTGTCTCGATATCAGTTTGCAGAATCTAGTTGTGGCCAAATATACCAAAAAAGAATATGTTGATGTCCATATAAAGGAACAACCATCCACCATAATGCATGGGTACTAACCACTGCAACCGCCAGTCTTGTAAGATGTCCTTCGCATACATGGTTCTTCCAACCATTATAACTGCACACCTGTACATGTACCTATAAACCCCCCTCCATCATTGTTAACCTGGGTTTTGTCGGATTACACGTAACCATGCTCTGGGTTTTAACGAATCACCCTCAACCATGCCACCAAGGGCTCTCAGCAAGTGTGGTTCAACTCAGCCACCAAGGCTCAACACAGCCATGAAGGCTCAACAATGCCACCAAGGCACTCAATTCAGCCACGAAATCTCTTCATGTTAAAATGCTACCACGTTCAAATGAGATACCACTAGGGCACCCCACCCACCATGGGCCACAAACCCGCCACTAAAGAACTCCAGCCACTCTGGGCCACAAACCTGCCACTAAGGCACTCTAGCCACTATGGGCCAAGGGTTTTGTCGGTGAACCCTAAACCATGTTTATAGGAGTCTCTGTTCCACTTCACGGTTACATGTGGTTTCTGGCTTACCTCAAACCGACGCTGCAAATACAAAGTTGTTTTTATATTACCACAAAGTGTATGGGGATACACATGCCTTACAAGGCTTACATTTCACACTCCAACTCTAGAGTTACCAGGTACATACACTACAACGACCACTACAAACATCCTAGACTTGCTTACTAATGTATGTGACATATACTATGAGTCTGCCTTATTTCAACACACAATATTTTACCTTGTTTGTCCATCCATTGTTACATCAACCAACTTCTCTTAGAATCATACTTAGTGCTTTCATCTTGAATCTTTCTAACTTCAATTAGCAATTGCTAGAGTCATCAATTCTAACTAATTGCATTTACATGGTGAGTTGATCAGGCTCAACATGTTTCACTTACAAACTTAAAAAGAATTCAAGAACACTTACACTAGTATGCAACGTTGTGGAAAATTTTGGTTTCTCCATCTTGACCCATGTAGAATGAGTTTTCCTCTTTAATCCTTTTGCTCTCATAAATATCTATCATCATTGTCCCCCATGCTCTCCCACATTGTCCTTCTGAACCATAGATGGAAAGAGTGACTTACAACAGTTGGGGCATTCCTTATATCAGTCTCACCTATGCCATTGTCATAAAGACTAAACTACCATTTTTTTGCCCCACCTTGTTCAATCACTTTTGTACCATTGATCTCAAATCCACTCTTCAATAGTGCACGACTTGTTCACATGTCCTAAAATGCAAAAAATCTTTGTCGCTGAATTGTTCTTGCGGCCAAAGCTAGCAAACCACTTAGGGCCCTGTGGAGTATGGTTGGCGAAACAACCACTGTCTCCACATTTGTAACTATTGTTGGACCACCATAAAGACAGGCATTGGCAGGAAAAGGAGGTTTCAATCAAGACTTGCCAATGGAACATATCATCTGCCACCAGTCCTGTATTGCATGAAGTAGGAGGATCCTTTTGGATATCCTTAAGTTCCTTTACAATCCGCGTCGACGCAATAGATGCGGCAACAACTTACAAAATAAACCCTAGAATTTCTCAATGCTTAGAAGAGCAATTGTAGAGCTGACAGTCAATATACCCAGAATTGACCAGATCAGACGCAAATAGACAAATCGAACTTGCATCTATGATGTGAATTATGGACGACCTGGAAGAATGATATCTCAGCCTCCGAGACTTCCAGCTCCTCTAGTGAAAAAAAAAACAAAAAAGAGGTTCCGCAAGATCACCACACTCCTCGCACAATAACACGATGGATGGAGGGAGGAGTCATCAAAGCATGGCCCATACAACAAAGAAGCCATGACATTCATGGAAACCCATCCAAATTCGCCGACTCGACCATGCTGCACCATCGGCTCAACTGCTCTCTTGCTTGATAAAATATTGCACAGCGAAATCTTTCGGTCTAGGCTGCTTCAAGGACACAGGAAGTGACCTCAAGACTTTTTGTAGAATCTAGCGCATAGCCCAACAGATTCCATGCTTAGGCAAACGACAGCTGACGGATTCCCTGCTCGCTTAATGTGAAGGAGTTGATACCACCACTGCTCACACTCTGATCCGTTCACATAGCCCACATTGATCATCCACTAAGTATGATTCACTTGAAGATCGACCTGCACAACAATAGAACCACAAATCTGATCCATAGATCCACCAAACAACAAATGAAACAAACAAAATAATTATCAAACTTTTTATTTCTTCAGCCTAGGAGCGGCCAAGCCCACGAGGGACTAGGCCCTCAGGGCTCTGATACCAACTTAAAATATCAATATACACAATATTTGTATCCTATTCATTAAAATAAGATTACATATTTACAAAGTGTTGTCTCAAGATAGGGAGACTATTTTGGACACACAATCTGTTGGTTGAGGAAATCTCTCAACCACACACCAAACTAGGAAATGGATCCTAACTGCCAGGAACAAACTCCTTTACTTAGTGAAAATCACAACTAGAGACAAGTAAGAATTAGATATTCCAACAAATTTGATATATCAATGTTTTCAAATTGGAAATTTTTTTATTTCATGAATTATGTATATTATTAAAAATTATTTCATATCCATAAATCTAATTTTTTTAAATGAAAATGTGAAAAACTTATTTTGAAATAAGCTATATCTTATCCAAATAAATTATATATATATATATATATATATATATATATATATTATATATATATATATATATATATTATAAACATAAATAATAATTATTGAAACATAATAATATAAATTTACTTTAATTATTTAAATTTGATTTTTCTAAACTTATTTTATCTTTCTTAATATTTACTCTATCATAAATAACTAAATTAACTAGTAATAATATTGCTCATTACTAATAAAAGACATTAAAAAGAGTCTTAGTTCTAGTGTCATTTTTCTTAATATTTAAACCATTCTAAATAAATAAGCTAACGAATAATAACATTTACATGATTCATTTGAATTGGATAAATATGTGCAATTTTTTTGGGTTTTATGTTAAGTTACACAAATTTTTTAAATACATTTAAAATTATATTTGTATTAAAATAATAATATAATATAAATATATTAATTTATGTCTCGAGATAGTTAGTTTATTTTGGATATACAATTTTTTGGTTGAATGAATATTAACTCTCAAATACTAGGAACAAACTCATGTATAAAGAATGAATCACAACAAAGATAAGCATGAACTATATTTTTCCAAGTCTTCCCTTTAATAACTACTTGTCTAGATCTCAATCAACAAAGTCTAACTGTGATCATGATAAAAAAGAATATGTCGATGTCCATATAAAGGAACAACCATCTACCATAATGCATGGGTACCAACTGTTGTAACCGCCAGTCTACCAGGATATCCTTGGTATACATGGTTCAATCAACCATTATCTACATACCTAACTGAGATATCCTTTGTATACATGGTTCAATCAACCATTATCTACATACTATACTTATACCTGCAAATCCCCCTCCATCATCGTCATCATGGGTTTTCTCTGATTACCCATAACCATGCTCTCGGTTTTATTGAGTTACCCTAAACCATGCCTAAGGTTTTGTTGGCTGACCCTAAACCATGCCTATAGGATTCCATGTCCTCTTTACTCTCACATGTGCTTTCTAGCTTACCACAAACCTACACTACAAAGTGGTTTTCGACTTACCACAAACCTACAATTCCAAAGTAGTTTTAAGATTACCACGAACTTTAAGGGGATGCACATGCCTTATAATACTAACAACAAAAGGTACATAACATTACAAACCTTTGAAGGACCACTACAAAACATCATAGACTTGCTTAAAAATGTAACATGTATGTGACACAAAATAGACTTCAATCGTGAGTATATTCCACAAACTTGCACTAATTTCCACTTGGTTGTCAATCATCATTTAATCTTTGTTGCTACTCCTTTACTTTATATTTTGAAATTGTTCACATCATGAACATCTTTGTCTTTATCAATTAAGTCCTTAAGCTCTATACTTAACCTGTCATTTGTTAAAATAGCAAATTCTAACAAAATAACTTCAATTTGTTAACTTCATATTGAAGTGGCTAATCTCAATATGTATATTGATTTTAATCTCTATCTATTCGCTACATAAACCAAAACACTCGCTACAGAGACAAAGACAAGGAAGAGCAACCTATTGCCCAAAACACATTAAATTTGCAGGTCACATTGTCGAGAAAATATGATGTCGAAGTCATGAGCCACACAGCATTTGGACAAGAAAAAACTTGAGTCAAATGGCCAAATAGAAATCCGTCCAATAGCTAAAAGAGTCACCAAACATTGAAGAAAAAACTGCACACGGTTGGACCCTCCAACACACAATCTCTAGCCACCAGAACGACCCTTCAAGCATTTCATTTCAACTCATTCGTTTCCATCGCAATCTACTCCCCAGCACATCAATTGACATTCCTCCATTGTGACATGCTCTCCTAGGTTTCCCAAAACAATGTGAACCTCTTCTGAAGAAATTACCCCATTTCTTTCCAAATCAAATATTTGGAGAGCATCTCTCAAATCCTTCAGGATGGAAGCAGAACCGATGCCTTGTGTATTCAAATCAATGAAACCATTTCCCTCGCGGTCTGCTTCTTTGATCATCTTCTTCACCTCTTCTTTAGTTGCCAACAATGTTAAGCCAGCAAGAAAACAACATATTGAAGCGGCCACACCATGCCACAATATCAACAATCACACATTGCTTTGCACAAACACAGAGTTGGATACACTTGCTGAAAACAATCTCCATTTTGTTGGACACGAGCTCCAATCCAGTCGACTCGAACTGAACCTCGATATACCCATTTTGCGCAATCGGAGCACACACCATTCCAACACCCCAATCCTCTACAGCATCAATCAGCAGAGGAGCGAACGATACGCAAACACCCTCATTCTCATAGGTACAATTGGAAAAAGTGGCACAGGTTATTCATGTTCATTGTAAGAACTTGACCCTCTCTGCACACCAAGAAAGCACTATTTTTCACAAACCAACAGACCCCACAATGGGCGCCAAGCTTGATCCTCTCTCACAAATACAGATGCTTTCTACATATAGGTTACCACGGATTTGTAACCACATGAATTCAACAACGTTCGTCTAACTCTTCCTTACAAATCTTCCAACACTTTCAGCAAAAATCATTTACGACACCTCTCATGGTGTCTCCACACAGATGTATTCCAAACTCGATCTCCTTATATACACATCTCTCCACCTAATGCTGCTGCTGGAAATGGTTTTCATGCACTGTTGTGCACTGCAGAATCCTTTGCATTCAGACTCCTCTAGATAGACTAGTGCGCTTGTGTGCTTTTCCCAACAATTATTAAAAAACAAAAAAGACTCAGTCCATGCTTGATAAATTCACCATAGAAGGCAACAAGTACAACCAATACGACTCTCCTCACGAGCATTAGTGATAAAAATGGCAATGTTTGTATTAAAGAATTAAAAGTCCACTGGTCAACTCTACAAAAGAGAGTCTGAACTAGGAGAGTCTGGCTCTGCAGAACGCTCTACATTGTTCATGCACATTACACATTAAATAGAAAACATGGTTTTAGGGAAGTTAGAACAACATACTAAGAAATAGAAACTAATTCCTATCCTGAGGTTACGTGAACCAACTCTACCTATTCTAGGATATTCTCCATTATCTTCAACACTCCCTCTTAATGGAAAATGGGTTCACAAATATGCCTAACATCTCCCTAAAATGCTTAGTGAAAATGTCCGCAACATTATCACATGTATTACAATATTCCAAATGGATTTCTTTGGATTGCACTTTCTCCTTGACAAAGTGGAATTGTGTATCAATATTTTTAGTGTTTTTGTGAAACACTGGATTATTGGCAAGTTTGATTGAACTCTGATTGTCGCATATGATTGTTGTTGTGTCTATCTGTTCTTCCCCAACATCCTAGAGAAGTCTCAGCAACCAGACTGCCTCACATGTTGCTGCACACATGGCTTGATACTTTGCTTCCACTAAGGACAAGGAGACTGTGTTCTGCTTCTTGATGCTCCATGTGATCACCCTGGATCCAATGCTGGTGCATAACCTGTTATAGATTTGTGATCAACTACATTTCCAACCCAATTTGAATCTACAAATCCTACCAATCTAGCATCAGAGGAGTCAGTGTAAATAATACTATAATCTACAGTACCTTGTAGATACCTCAAAACACTTTTCACTGCATTCCAATGGCTTTCAAGTGGCTTAGACATAAATTGACTTAGCACACTGACTGCATAAGCCAAATCAGGTCTAGTAGTGGTTAGGTAGATTAGACTCCCAGCCAACTATCTGTAAAGTCTTGCATCCGCCACTTTTGAGCCATCCTTACTCTACAATTTGATGTTCTGCTGCAATGGTACCGTTGTAGGCTTACACTGATCCATCCTAAACTTTTCTAATAGGCCTTTGACATACTTTGCTTGGGACAGAAATGTTTGACCTGAATCTCTTCGGATCTCAAGACCTAAACAGTATCTGAGTTTACCGAGGTGTTTCATTTCAAACACCTGTGACATCTGTTGCTTGATTTCATCGATTAGATATGTAGCATCCCCTGTAATGATCAAATCATCTACATACAATAAAGTCAACACTACACGCCCTTGTTCATCTTTCATGGTGTAAATATTATGGTCATTTCTACTTCTATTAAAGCTAGCTTGCAGAAAAAATGAATCAATCTTTTCATACCAAGACCTGGGAGCTTGTTTTAGTCCATAAAGTGCTTTCTTCAATCTACAGATTAAATGTTCTTTTCCTTTCTAGACAAATCCTTCCGGTTGCTCTAGATAAACCTCTTCTTTTAGTTCTCCATTCAAAAACGCAGACTTTACATCTAGTTGGTGCATCATCCAATGTTTCTTAGTAGCTAAAGAAATTAACATTCTGATAGTATTCAATTTAGCTATAGGGGTGAAGGTTTCTTCATAGTCTATCCCTTCTTTTTGTGAATACCCCTTTGCTACCAACCTAGCTTTTAGTTTTTCTATGGTTCCATCTACATTAATATTCAGTTTATATAAAAATTTACAACCTATGGTTTGTTTTCCTCTAGGAAGTTCAACCAATTCCCAAGTGTTATTTCTGATTATTGAATCATATTCCTGTTCCATGGTTGTTTTCCATTCACTACATTCATTTGCTTCTTTATAACTAGAAGGTTCAACCACATTCATCATACTAGTTATAAAATCATTTTCCCTATATCTTGCAGGTAATTGAGCTTTCCTACCTAATCTCCTGAGTGGTGGAGTGGCTTCAAAGCTTATTTGATCATCATTTTCTTTTTCTTCCTGTTGTTGTTGCTATTGTTGTTGTTGTTGTTGATGTTGTTGTTGTTGTTGTTACTATTGTTGTTGTTATTCATCCTCTGCCTTTGTCTGTTGCTGACCCTAATTGTTCTCTGCTTCTTCTTCCACCAAGTACAGAGTGTCCCATTCCTCATTGTGATCATTAAAAATTGTTGTCTTTTCTCTGTCTTATAACTACTTTCATGATTGAATGAGGATATCGTTTACGTGCTTTTTGACTTCTGACCTCATTATGGGAACTTTTAGGGGACTTTTCACAATGAATTTACGTGCTTTTTGACTTTTGACTTCATTCTAGGAACTTTAAGGGGACTTTTAACACTGAATTTACGCCTCCTCTTAATTTACACCAAACAAACGTTGTTTATTTTAAGGAAAAAAACTTCCAATGATACGCTGACTCTTCAACGGCAACAGAGACATTCAACCACACAAAAACTGCAGCTGCCTTTTTCGGCTCAATCCACGACACCTCAATACCACGAGCGGCTCTTCAATCTGGTGTAGAATGTACATATTCAACGACAGTTCCATTTACGCTTTTCCTTCTTCTTCCAGCGGTGCTAGTTGCAGGGTGAGGGACAATGATATCTTGAATAATATGAGGTCGACGGAGAATATAAATATTCAATGGCTTCTATTAAGAAATCGATACAAATCGTAGGCGCCTCCAGATTTGGAGCAGTCCTCCCCACACAAGGTAGTTATACGTGACCCTCACACAAGGCCACGCTACACAAAATTTACTTTTGAAATGCTGCAGACATGACTTGCAAAAATCACACAACACGTTCTCCAAAAATTAGAGCATCAGCGTCATGCAAATTTCACTCATAACCAGACCTCCTTTCACCAAACCCGCGACTACAAATTTCACTGGCTCTTTAAACGAGCTATGGGCGACAGTATGAGCTTCTATAATTTATTTTCATAACATGGCAGCTTCAGCTCAAATCAATCGATGGACTCTTATAGACTCCACGTACATAAATTACCAACTGCTCGTACCTTAGCCGCTTCACACCACAATACTTTATGGTGTTCTAACACAGTCACTGCAAATCAAACCCACGGAAGCCGACCTCAATGGTCACTGTATCAAGCGTTGACTCACGCACACAATTAGCTCATTCCTTAGTTGCTACTTCACACTAGTTGGCATTGGCTTACACTCCAACCACACCATGACTTCACTACAACTGTACTGCGACTGAGTAGGGGCGGCTTTATCTTCAACAAAACCTCTGCCCTCAAGATTTTCAACTTGGCATTCCTGCGCAAAATTTGAAACTAAAATGAACGTGGAGGGTAGAAGTGCCGCCCATTTTTTTAAATTGAAATGAAAAATGCCTCCCTGTTGAGAGAATCAGAAGGAAGACATGGAGTGTTTCACAATTTTCAGAATACCTATCCAATTTGATCTAGATGCCAACTAATGAAAATATGGATGAAGCGATTTGAAGAAAATTTTCAAATGTTGTGGTTATGCAAGTTAGAAAGGTGGACAATGCATATGCAGTGGTGGAATATGAAGAAAATTAATCTTATACGACGCTATTGCCAAAATCTCATAATTTCAATGTTTCTAGATTTTATTTATCTTATATTCGTTCGAGCTTAATTTTCTTTCATATCTTGTCTTGCTGTTAATTCTGGGTTTCGGATGCCTCTGCAATTACATAACTATGCAAGATTTGTTAGTCTGTTCCATGTACCCCTCGTCCCGGAATTTTGTTTAGGCGGCAATGGCATTGATCTCTGCATTGGTATAAGTGTGGAATTTGGAAAGATGGACGTATTTCTCCATCTTTTCCTTCAACTCTGTCTGATAAATGGCATTTTACATGAGGAATTATTGTTTTGTTTCGAGTTTCATGTTCAATTTCCCATATGATCTTCCAAATTCTTTTGTTGTAGTGAGGTCGAGTTCGCAGGCTTGTGGATCGACAAATCATCCCTCGAGTTAAGTTCAACTTAACCGATGAATACGTGGCCAAGATGTAGTACAATGTGCACAACCCTTCCTTAGACGCAGCCTGACCGACGTTCATGGCGAGCTCTTTGAGTAGCTCTGTAAGTAGTTCAAAAGAAAGCTATTGAAAGAACAAAACCAAAGGGAAGATTTATGGACTTTAAATTGAACTAGAATTTCGTAGCACTGTTCGCTGCGTTCTTGGATCTCGTCATGATCGCTATACAGACTTACTGTAGTTACTGCCATTGTAGCTGCTAACAGTAACCACTCTAAACGCTAGAGGGCTTGCTGCTTTGTCTATCCAACGACACACCAGAGATTGACATG